>JAQGAY010002130.1:0-11577 GCA_034698085.1 Polydesmus angustus
TTTTTTTTTAAGAAAAACAATTTAATTATTCAAAATTGCAAATACTGTATTTCATATTTATGATAATTTGTTTATAGTACCAAGCAGTCGCACAGTTTACGAGACCACTACCACAACTTCAAGAAGCCGTCCTCATCTTTACCCCGATTACCGTCCCGCTATAACTACCACCTCCCACGGATATACGCCAAGGTGGTACGACACTACTCCCTCTACCACTACCCGCACCACCAAAATAGGTAAACCGAAATATAAGCAGCTTAAATATTCGAAATTTGGCAAAAAGCCACATATTTTTTTAAAACTAGTTAACATAATAATATTATAAACAATCTCAGTCCATATCATTACTTTCTAAATTTTCAATAAAAAATATAAGATGAAATGCAAATGAAATGTTTACTATATCATTATTATTATAAGTTTTTTTTAATATCTAAATTTTTTTACAGGGCCTTATGGAGTAACTAGCAGGACCTATCGATATTAAAAGGAGAAGATCTTATTTACTTGGAAATTTAAAAAAAAATCTATAGTTAATGCTCAATATTGTAAACCAACATGATATGCTTTAATGTAGCAATTTCAATGATAAGATTAATATCTGGGTAGAAATGGATTGCGTATACTGTTACCCGAAAATATTCTAAACTTTTAGGTGTAAACAGTGAGTTTGTTCATGATGGAATTTTTACAACTAAAAATAGGATTTTGGCGGACGTATGCACTCCAATAATGAAAAATGTTACCCAATGTTTGATATTACCATTAATTGCTATGACTTCTCGCACATTTATTTTTCGCTTCGCAAACTTTTATTACCGATTTACAGTAAACTGTTATAGCAAGTTTGCTTCATTAGCTAATAATTAATTATTGAAGTATACAAATAAATCTCTTGAATAAATTTTTCTTTTGCTCTTAAACCCGCCGGTGTTTATTTGAAGCTAACGACTGAACGAATTTGAAAAAAAACATTTTTATGAATGAACTATAAAAAATATTTATTAAATTTTAATATGCTTTTTACAATAAATACTGTCCTAGGCCCATCTATCGCTTAGCATTTGACGTTTATTAAAAGGCCAAATCTTATAATTTCAAAATACATGTAATAATAAATATTTAAAATACCATAATGAATTTGATTAAAATGTTTACCTTGAAAACAACTCGGCCTCTAATTAATGCTTGAGGTACAGGCCCATAAGCTCGACTATCTAAAGAATTATTTTCATTGTCACCAGCTAACCACACATGTCCTTTTGGGATCTGGTATTAAAAGAAAATAGTTGTGAAACTATATTACAAATCAATAATATTGTAAGTAAACCTTCGTAAATGAAAATCCGCTATTAACAGTGTCTCCAGGTAAATACGAGATCCTTTTACAAATAAACTGATGTGGATTAACTGGTGATCGTGCAATTACAATATCCCCTCTGTTATTCAAAAATCAAATTGGAATTGGTTCCAGAAGGTATCAAAATAGCCAGACTAACCTTTGATATTCTGGCTGAAGAATACCTAAATGTTCAGTAAGTATTATATCACCGGAAAATATAGTAGGTTCCATCGACATACCTGAACACTATAAATTAATTCCACAATTTAAAAAAATATAATATAGGTCGGTTTTCAAGATTTTATATTTATAATTACGGTACGTTATTAATAACTTTACCATATGCCTAACGCGAATTACAAGGAGTCAAGACATTGTTTTATTATTATTATTATAACTAATGGCACATTTAATAAAACATCTATGCGATATTATGGGATGGCCAACATTTCGATCAGCTGATTGTATTACAGCAATACCAATACAATGCGTGCCATTTTAAAGCTACACGTGAATCAAAATTAAAAATACTTACCAAAACAAAATCACCAACATATTCTAGTACACAGTGGGCAATGCACCCATATTTAACTACATCAAACACAAACTTCGAAACTTTCCTAAAAACACTTTTTGTACTCATTACAAGCCCACGAGAGTTAACTAAATGCGCGTTTAAATTGAGAACCTCACGTATGATCCTTCAAAGTAATAATTAAAAAAGCTAGAATTAAAAATAGATGATACAATAATTAAATGTGTAATAAAAATCGCTTTGTATCTAAATAATTTAGAATATTTAAAAATAAATTTATTTGTTTGTGTTAAATTTTAATATTCGATTTCGTATGATTGCGTAATAAAAGATCAAAAATGAGTGTACAATTTGGATCACAGACGAGCTGCCGGCTTTTTATTTCTCAGTAATGGTGACCTTAATGATTTCATTCATTTGAAACTATGAAGTTAATATTAATCAAAATTGTTATCGATAAACAAAAAAACCATTAATTAATTTTTATCGGCCGTCATTTGTTGGTAAATTTAGTATTATAGTATTTATAACTTTCTGAATAGTAATATTTAGGTTCACTGTTTGTGTGCGCGTGGAAAATATGGCTACAAAATCTGAAACTGTGATACGGAATGCATTTCCTTCGATTGACGAAGAAATATTTTCTTACGTGACTGGTATCTTTCTCTTATAAATACATTTGTAAATTCATTTATAATTAAAAATTTCGATATTTATTATTTAGGCATATTGGAGGGTAATGAAGACGACTTTGACACAGTTGACGACGTGTATGATGCTGTTGGCGAAGTACTTCACGAAGTTGCTGGTGATTTTAATAGAACTGAAGATGTTAATATTAAATCATTGTGCAAACAATTATTTGAAGCTATGAAAATGTACGTTCTGTAATACAACTCTGACGTTGCGTCATCATTGGCGGCTTTTTTTTAATCGACGTTGTAATTTCAGTAAATCAGGTGCAGGACAGAATCTAAATAATGGTTTAAAAAAATTAGACAAATCTGTTGATTTAATGGATAAAGTGAAGCAACAAGAATCGAGTCGATTTGACGGTGGTGGATTTTGGACTAAAGACAATTTAGGCGGTGTTCAAAATGTAAGCGTTCTTGACGATTATTTAAAGTACAATGTTTAATTTCTATGCATTTTTAGAACTCCAATTCAAAAAAATTAGAAAAAATTGAAGCTCGCCAGAAGGAAAAGCAATCCAAACGAATTAATGCTATTAATGAGAGGCCACCGCAAGAGTATTTTTTTAAAAAAATTAATTATTGCTTTGGGGTCGTCTTCCTAACTTTTAAATGTGATTTTTTAGGATTACTTTGGATGAAGCTTCAGTTAGCCAAGCTTTTAGTAAAAAGGAGTTGAGACAAGAAGCAAAAGGAAATAATAACGCTAAAGATATTCGAATTGATAATTTTGACCTATCTTATAAGGATAAAGTATTAATTAAAGGCGCCGATGTTCTTTTGTCATATGGAAGGCGGTATGGGTTGGTTGGCAGAAATGGTTTAGGAAAAACTACTCTTTTGAAAGCAATTTCTGGGTAATTTAAGCATAAAGTTTTAAGTTGCGGTTTTTAGACATTTTTTTATTATCTTTAGATCTCAATTGCGAATTCCATCTCATATTACTGTTCTTCACGTCGAACAAGAAGTTGTAGGTGACGATACTACTGCTTTAGAAAGTGTTTTACAATGCGACGAAGTTAGAGAACGATTGTTAAAGGAAGAATCAGAATTAACTACAAAAATCAATGAAAGGTATAACTCGAAATCTAGATTTAAAGTGAAAATTGATTATATGTTATTATACTGTATAAATTGGTTTAAAATTTTATTTGTAGTGGAAATGCGAGTGATGAGACGTTGAGCGACAGATTAGCTGCAGTTTACGTGCAGTTACAACATGTAGAAGCCGATAAAGCGCCTTCAAGAGCATCAGTTATTTTGTTTGGGTTAGGGTTTGACGCTGAAATGCAATTGAAAGCTACTCGGTAAGATATTTTTGCTTGTCCATATTTTTTTTTACTTACTTGGAAATTTTTTTTATGATTTTTTAGAGAATTTTCTGGAGGTTGGAGAATGAGGTTAGCTTTAGCGAGAGCTTTATTTTCACTGTAAGTTAAATTAATAAACTTCAGTTATTTTTTTTTGTATTAATTTATTTTATTTGAATTTTTAGACCTGATTTACTACTACTTGATGGTTAGCTGAGCATATTTGTACATGTATTTATCATTACGAATTTTTGACATAAATTTTATAATTTTTTCTAGAACCTACTAACATGTTAGATATTAAAGCCATCATCTGGTTAGAAAGTTATTTGCAGGTAAAATTGTTTAATTTATTTTTAAATAAAAAATTGTAAAATGTTTGTTTTCGATTTTTTTTAGGCATGGCCATCTACGCTTCTAGTTGTTTCTCACGATCGACATTTTTTGAACGTGGTTCCAACTGATATTTTATTTTTGCGAGATCATCAACTAGAACCATATCGAGGAAATTACGATAATTTTTTTAAAGCTAAAACAGAAAAGTTAAAAAATCAAATTCGTGAATACGAGGCTCAGCAACAATACCGTTCTCATGCTCAGGTTTTTATTTTAGCCTACTTCTTGACAAATGTCAACGAAACTAATATTAATTTTGATGTATTTTATTTATAGGAATTTATAGATAAATTTCGTTACAATGCCAAAAGAGCTTCTTTAGTTCAAAGTAAAATAAAGTTGTTGGAGAAACTGTAAGTTCATGCTGATTTGGAATGACAATATTATTAAATTTAGTTAAATTTACGATGATATTACAAATTTAATAGCCCCGAGATTAAAGCTGTTGAGAAAGAATCTGATGTTATTTTTCGGTTTCCAAATCCTGAGAAGTTATCGCCACCGATTATACAATTAGATGAGGTTAACTTTAGTTACACTCCTGGCCACAAAGTTCTTACGGACATCAACCTTTCAGCCAACATGGAATCAAGAATTTGCATAGTAAGTGATAACTTCAATTTAACGAAATATTCAAAATTGTTTATTTTTGTTTAAAATATAGGTAGGAGAAAATGGTGCTGGTAAAAGTACTTTACTGAAAATACTAACTGGAAGTTTAAATCCAGTATCTGGCATTTATCATTGCCATCGAAATTTACGAATCGGATATTTTAGTCAACATCATGTTGATCAGTTAGATTTAAATGTATCAGCTGTCGAGTTACTAGCAAATCGTTTTCCAGGTATATACAAAAATCATACGTGGAATTTTATTTTCGTTTACCCATTTCGATGAATGAATTTTTAAGGTCATCCATCGGAGTTTTACAGACAACAATTGGGTAGATTTGGAGTCTCTGGCGATCTCGCTCTACAACTTGTTGCTTCGTTATCTGGAGGGCAAAAGAGTAGAGTTGCTTTTGCTGCAATGACGTTAAAAAAGTATAGTTTTTATTGTTACAGTATTACTTATTTATTTTGCGTAAAATTTTACGTTATTTTAGCCCAAATTTTTTGGTTTTGGATGAACCGACGAATCACTTAGATGTAGAAACAATTGAAGCTCTAGGCAAAGCTATTGCTAAATACGAGGTAGGCTTACTGTACAGAGAAAATTTTATAGAATTTTTAGAACGGCTTTTTAACGTAATTATATTTTAGGGAGGTGTTGTTTTAGTATCTCACGATGAAACTTTAATTCGAATGGTTTGCCACGAACTTTGGATATGTGCTAAAGGATCTGTAAAAAGCATCGAAGGCGGTTTTGATGCGTATCGTGACTTAGTGAAACTGGAACTAAAATCACAAATGCAAAAAAAATAACACATCCGTCCAATTTTAGACTTCAAATTCGGTAAGTTATTTAAAGTAATTATTAAGGGCGCAAAATTTCAATTACTTTATCATGTAATTACGAAAAGTTAATTATATCGTGCAAAGCTAATTTTTATGTTGCTTTATATTAATAGCTTATACATTTCTGAATTCATTAAATTTTTATTTTGATTAATTTATTTGGACTTGAAAACATTCTTCTAATTTAAAATAAGAGTCAATGGATGTAAATTACTTTTTGAAATTTTTTCTTTTATTTATTAAAAATATGAAATTTAAATTACCTTATTATTGATTAATAAGTTAATATTGAAACGGTAAGAGTAGAAAGAAATCTTCAAATTGCGTTATATTTTAACTTTTGTTAAAACCGGTTATAGATGTATCATGACTTGCATTTGCAATTTTGCTGATAAATTGGCGTGCCAAATGTTTGATGAGTTTAATTACAAAAATAAGCAATAAGAAGAGATTACGGCGTTTCTGTCTTTCATTTAATTGCTAAATCAGCAAAGGTATTAGTTCTGTGTTATCAGCTTGGATAGTTTAACCGGGAATTGGATAATTTATAGTTTTATTTTATTATTAAATTAACGTAAAACATGGTTTTAATACTATATGACGCGGACTTTAGTCCACCATGTCAAGCTGTGCGAATTTTGGCCAAACTTTTGGGTTTGCAATTGCAACTCAAAGAAATGGACCTCCTTGAAAAACAGGAGCAGAAGAATCCAGAATTTTTAAAAGTAAGCTTTTATGTAGTGCGGTAGATGTTTTATATTAACTGATTTTTGTAGAAAAATCCTGCTCACACGCTTCCTATGTTGGAAGACGAAGGTTTATATATATTTGAGAGGTCAGTATTTTAAAATTAACTATAATATACATTTTAAAATACTGTTCTATATTCCAATAAATTACTTTAGCCGAGCTATTTTAGCATATTTGGTGCAACAATATGCTAAAGATGATAAATTGTATCCTAAGGAACCTAGAAAAAGGGCAATTGTCGATACCATGCTCTATTTCGACCTTGGTACTTTATACGGAAGTTTTGCAGAATATTTTGTATGTTGTGAAACTGATTAACAAATTAGCACAGATTTTTTTTATCGTAATTTAAAACTTACAGAGACCTTTGTTAAGAAAACAAGGCATAAACGAAGAGGCAAAAACCAAAATGATTGAAAAACTTGGAATTTTTGAGAATATTTTAAAGGATCGACAATACGTAGCTGGCGATCATTTGACAATTGCTGACATTAGCACTTTATGTAACTTTTATATACCAATGGTAGTAGAATTTGATTTAAAACCGTATCCCAAGATTTTGGCGTGGATTTCCAAAGTAAAAGGAGAACTGCCTTTTTATGATGAGGTCACCGGAAAAGGTCTTGAAAGTTATCGACAACTTGTTAAGAAAATGATAGGTTAACTTTTTTTTTGATGTGGTATTTTTTTTTTTTAAAAGTCTTTATTAAAATGATTCAGTAAGCGTAATGCATAGTAATTTTAGGTTGCATTCTTTAGTGATTTGGCATACCTCTTACATCTAGCTTATTGACAATAGATTATAGTTTTAATTATCTATTATTATTTTCATCTCAAGGTCTGATGACTAAACCTGAGAAAACTTTTTTACTAAAATCAAAATTTAGCGTTAAAGAATTGCAGTAAATATTAAGCTTTTATAAAGTAAGCGTGACGTAGCATTTCTAAACCAATACAACAAAAAAAGAAAAAAAAAGTCATCCAAGTATAAAAAAACTATGACTCATAATTTTACGTGAGTTTCAATCGTTACAACTTCAAAGGTAATCCTTGCATTTCAAAAGGATTGCTTACTATTTTTATTCGAAAGTAGTTATTTAGTTTTTGCAAGATACTTCAATTCAATTAGCGCATTATTGTGCGTTTTTGATGATAATTTTGATCTAATTGTCTTAATTACCAGTAGCGTAGATAACGTTTTTTTTTTACGAATATGCAGGGTAAATAATAAAATAATGTAGGCCTAATTTTTAAGGTTTCAACCACTATTGTCCGTAATTATTGTTGTTCATAATTTTAATTAAAACACTTATATTAAGTCTGCGTACATTTCGTTGTTTGCACAGGGAGTTTGTTGAAACATTTCCTTAATTATGAAGAATAAACTAATGTATCGCAACTACGTAATGCATTTTGTTATTCTTTAATGAATGGGTTTTTTTAAAAAAAAATTGTAATTATTAAATAGAATCATAATAATAACAATTTGGCTAAATGTAGAATTATTAAAAATAAATGCAATAAAAAAGACTACTTAATTATAAAATTACTTACATTGTCATACGTTTGATTGACTACTTTTTAAGTTCTAAGTAAAAATGTGTTTTTAATTTATAAAATTATGGAGTTAATAACTTAATTGCAGCCTTACAAAATCTCAAATTGTATAATTAAGTTTTAAGGGTGTATTTGGTGTTGCAAGTTAATTTTGACTTCATTGAAGTTATGAAATGTCATAAATATGAATTACTATCATAATAAACTGAATGGTATGTCCACGATTGAAAAAAAAAAAATAATAACCACAAGCTGTATTTATTAAACATAAATTATTCTGTAATTTTGTTTTAAAAGTTATGATTTCAATTTGCAATTATTATTACTGTTTAGGCACATTGTTAAAATTATAAGAACGGCTGTTTTAGGAAAAAAAAAAATTTTTTTGAGATTTTTTTACTTCTTTTTTAATAAGTACCAGCAGTGTATATCGATTACCGTATGTGTTAAACTAGGTTAGAAACTATTAAAAGCCATGGATGAAATCTTTTTTTTTTTTTAATATAAAATATAACTTCATGTAGGCCTACTTGCAATTTAAAAACCTTTTAATTTACATTATAGAAAGTAATATTTTTTTTTATATTAAAATAATTTTAGTTAATAGTTATTTAGAAAACCATCGGTAATATAAAATCAACACTTGAATTAAAAATATTTTTAAAAAAATAAATTGCATTTAAATAATAGGGCTATGATAGGTATTACTTATTTAAAAGTGAAAATCGTTTTAAAATAAACAATATGTAAAGATAAATAATAAGTAGAAGTAAGATAAATTAAAGTTAAAATATAAAACTAATACAATAATTTTTGTAAAATCGAAAATCATAAAGGTCTCAAATGGTGCTATTAATGGTTACCGGTACCGGTATACGATTTTTGTAAAAAAAAAATTATTTCTGCTACTGAATTAAGTGGGTATTCATAACAATAAATAAAACATAACAAAAATCCATAATGCGGTTCTATTCGATCTCATAACTTGAATAATAATAGCTTATGATGAAATAAATATCGATTATGTCAGCCCATTTTCTTTCAAACCCTCAATAGACTCAGGCTAAAGGACACCTTGCTGTAATAAATGGAAGAGAGGGAAGAAAAAATCAACAAAATGCACATGTTATTGTAATGTTAATAAGCATTATTATATTATTTATCAGTGCGTAACTATTGACGCATGAAACCACCTGGCAGACAACTCCAAGCGTGAAATTTAAATGTACGTTTCTTGGTATATACAGACACTAAATCGACTTGAAATTTGAACTCTTTTGACACTAAGTTACAGGTACCAGAGTCCCCCCAAATAGAAACAATTAAGTCAACAGGTTCTTCGCTATTAAAGAGTTACTAAACATTTTTTTTTTAATGACTAAAGTTTGAGCATTTTTATTTGGCACACATGGGCTTGTAGTTATAAATTTGTTCATGGTAATCATAAGTTGAATAAACAGTAGACTGTTCCAAGTTTTAGGGGAAGCTGAAAAAAAGCAATTTGCAGTTTCGCCAGGAGGGAGGAAATTCCAACTGTAATTGGCTCATTCGCCGGTCTTCCTTTTATTCTTTCGGCTTCTTATTCATTTCTTGAAAAGCTTTAGCTCAAGAAAGACGTCCCTTTCTAAAATTCTTGAAAAGGTAACTAGTCTTTTGATTATTTTATTTTTTTTACAGGTACACGTACTCAAAATACGGTTTCGGATTGTTCAAAAATTATTTCTCATAACAGATTACTGTATTTAAATAATGGAAAAAAATATATTACTGAAATGCATGTTTCAATATTTAAAATAAATTAGAAAGGTGATTTTTAATTTTAGAAATCTTCGCAATGCCTATTACATTGTACCAAGCTGAATTTAGTCCGCCGTGTCAGGCAGTGCTAGTCGTGGTCAAAGCCTTAGGCTTGGATGTTCAGAAGAAAGACGTTGATTTAATGGTTAAACAGGATCATAGAACTCCTGCATATTTGAAAGTAAATCTACCTAACTTTTATTTGAAAATTTGAACAAAAAAAAAAAAAAAAAATTATTTAATATTTCGCATGTTCAGCACTACTCTATCAAAGCGAATGCATTGATTTATTTATTTTAGTTAACTTTTTATACAATATATTCTTTAAATACAATAAATTAATTTTAGATGAATCCATGTCATACCATCCCAACGTTGGATGATGATGGATTGCATTTGTGGGAGAGGTAAGATTTAATTTTAATAATTTTTTTTTTATAAGTTTATAAAAAACACAAGTTTTATTAATAAATTCAATAACTTCCTTATTTTAAACACATCCTTCAATAAAAACTTTACATTTATTTAATTTTGCAATGATTTTAACAACATCCTTGTAAGGGAAAATAAGTTACTTTACCACCATTTTCTACCGGTAAATTTCCTGTTTCCAGTCAACCCATAAGGTCTAAAAAACAATAAATAATAATCAAATAATATTAATAATGTAAAGTTTTTGGAAATTTTTTTAAAAAAAAGTAACAATTAAATACAGTATGCTTATAAAAACCAATCTGAGTCCTTTAAAAACAATATTTTAAGGAAAAAAATTATAAACTAAAACAAACACATTTATTTCTATATTTTAAAATTTTTAAGGTAATTTACAGTATGATCAAGATATTCAAAAGGAAAATAATTTTGTTCATGCTCCAATTTTTTTATTAAAATTTTGATACTTACTTTATACTGAAAGTTGAAACGCTCAAATGAATTTTTTAAATAATTATTTATTTTATATTTAATAACTCAAAGTCAACTTTTTTTCCAGCCGTACTATTATGGCTTACTTAGTGGATCAGTATGGCAAAAATGACAAATTGTATCCTAAGGATCCAAAAAAGCGTGCTCTTGTTGATAATATGCTGCAGTTTGACTTGGGTACTCTCTACGCAAGTTTTGCTGAGTATTTTGTAAGTAATTATACCACATATGTGAAAACTAGTGTCATTATAATAATTATTTTAGTAATTATCGCACCATCTGCTGAAAAGTAATTTAAATATTATTTTTTTTTTAAAGTACCCGCAGCTGTTTTTCAAAAAGCCTGAAAGCGAGGAGGCGAAAGCAAAGGTAGTCGAGAGATTGGGTATTTTTGACGGAATTTTAGGTCAAAGAGCTTATGCAGCTGGCGACCAATTGACTATTGCCGACATTAGTCTCATGTGCTCTCTGCACACTCCAATTGGAGCTGGTTTTGATCTCGGCCCTTATGAAAATATCAAAGCGTGGCGAGACAAGATCAAGCTGGAATTCCCCGTCTTCGTGGAAGAAACGCAGAAAGGGTTGGAAATGTTTACTGGGCTGGTGCAGAAATTGAAAGGATAATTAAATCCAAACAAAATAATTATATTATTTATCAGTCGCTCGACCAATCATTTAATATGTTACGTAAGGCTGCGACAAATTTCGGAAATAATTATAATGTAATAAATTTGAATAAATAAATAAATTTTGTTTTAATTAATCTTTAGGCTACTCCTCTTTAATAAAGTTTTTCTTCAATAATTTTTTTTT
>JAQGAY010002131.1:0-11576 GCA_034698085.1 Polydesmus angustus
GAGTCAAGGTACAAAGTGCTCGACATTGGTTATGTTTACTAATAATTCATGGTGACAGGGGACCCAGTAACAACACGAATACCGGTACTGTATTAAATTATTATATTTTGGCGACGAAAAGGAAAATATTGTTTTATTGTGTTGATAGTAATATAGTCATATTGTTTTGATGTTTCCGTCTCATTCTTGTGCACATTTTGTTGACTTATTTTAATAATTAATATATTTAATAATATTAGTTATTAGTCTTTTATTGTTAGTTTGTTTAACCAGAGTTAACGATCAAACTATGTATTTTTGTTTATCGCCGGGGCGTTTAGTTCAAATATTTGTGTTATTGCTGGCATCGAATGTTAAAAAGCTTGATTTTCGAAAATGAGAGATTTTTCTACGATTGCATCGGGAGAAAAAAAAAAATTTAGAAATTAGCCACAAAAATTTAGAATATTAAATGTGCACTCTAAAACCACTCTCTTAAAATTTAATCAACCACGCTACCAGTATAAAAACTTTGAAAAAATATTTATTGAATTAATAAAAATCAGTTAGCTTTTAAAACCAATCACCAAAATTCACGCTTTAAAACAGCTCATGAAATTAAAATATCAACCGATAAATTAGGACAAAAAAATGAATTAATGTTTTTTTAATAAGTTTTGTCAAAAAATTTTTTGGTGATTGTATTTTGTTACTTAATAATTATTATTTTTTTAGGACAACTAAAAATAGTTATACTTTTAACCGAAACTTCAAAAAAATTTGTTTTTAGCAAAATTTCATTATTTAAATTGATGTTTAAACAAATTTTTAGCATTTTTTAATGGCTAGACAAAGTTTAATTTTCCGAACGCCAAAAGGCATATAGCAGTACGGATGCACCTAGAAATGTTTAATTAGAGTATTTGCCAAATCGTTATTTTTAAATTATGCCTATTGTGCGTCTCTCCGTCTCATATTATAAAGTTGCGCGTGAAATTCGACGACGTGTAAGTGGAAACGAGGCGAGACGTAACATGGACAGATGAATCGAAGAAACTTTCGACGAGATTAAAAAGCGATGACTGCAGCGAGCTAACATTGACTTTTAGTTGAATGGGATTTGAGAAGATGAAATTTAGCGGATATTGAATAGGACTAATGATTGTCTTCGTCGCGCCCAAATGGGGGGATCTTTCGCCTACTCATTCGTCATACTTCATCGATTCAACCAATCATGTCTTATTGCGTTTCCTTCATCTTAACGCGCGCGCGCAATCTTCTTCCATTTTATCGCTCCATTGCTATTGTTTTTCAGCTAAGGTGTCAAATGTTGTCGCCCGTAAAATGGCGCGACTTTTTGCATTTTGAACTGCACACTAGCTTTGATTACATGATGTTAGTGAAGGTTCCTGCATTTAATAAGGTGGGTTTTTTTTAGTTACCAGTAGCTTTTTTTTTTATTGAAATCTGTCTCCAAATGGGAGAATGAAAAAATAGGTATAATAATAAATAAATAAATAATGTTTTAAAAATCTATTTTTTTTGCTTCCTTTTCTAAATTTAATTTTATCCATTTATTGGGATGCACTTGTTAGTCAGAAAAAAGCATTATCAAATAAAAATAAATTTTGAAGTAGAAAGAAGATTTTTTATTTTTAAAATAGCAACTTTCAAAATAATATTCGTAACAAATTCTTGAAAATCTAAAAGAAAGAATTGTTTCATGGTAAAAGAAAATTCCTTAAAGTACAGTACTGTATGGATGTAGATGAGATTCTTAAAATATTAGGAATTACGATAACACACAGTATTTACAAAAAAAAAATAAACAAAATTCCGAAAATATTGAAATTTCTTTAAAATATCAGAAAATAAAACATACGTTACGAGTAGTTGTTATATCAAAAAAGCAAAGTTTTTTTTTTACAATATCAGACAATCATTTTATTATGAATTATCACCATAAATCACTCTAGGGTGTACGAGTGTCTTAAAATGTTTACGCGGAATTGCTTGTTTACTTACTGTACCGTAGTATATTTTTTGATGGCTTAGTTTGCGTGATTTTTGTTCTATCAATTCTTCTGCAGTCTTTCACTGCCCTCTATCCAGTTTTAATACGTTAAAGTTTAAGTTAAAAAACTTTCTTTATGACTTGTCATTAGAGATTTTGCGGTTAAGCGTTTTCTTTCGTTCTTATGCTTAAGTCTAATCCTTGTGTCGTCCGAGTGCGGATTTTGAAAATTATTTTTGTACAGATGTAAATGAAGAAATAAATTCTAAAGGTTATAAACAACACCCTATAAACATTAGATTTTAGCATTATTAACGAGAGAGAAAGTTTAACTCTAAAACCATTAATCAATTTATTTATTTATATACAGTATTACGTAAAGTTTTTATTACCAAAATGGGAATATAAATACAGCAAAATTTCGTCCCACAAATGAAAATAAAATACTGTAGATATAAAAATGGCAAGCGTGGTTCCGTCACTTTTACAATAATTCAATGAACCAACGATATTTCAACAATGGTATTGCGATAACACTTTCTATTCTTTACGAAAGATTCATACATTTTCTTCTTTAACTTTTCTGGAAATATTTTTTTCGGCGAGTGTTTTGATTTGAGAGATGACGTCAGGTGTGAAAAGTGTCGTAAAGCATGTTGTGTACGCTATTTCTATTCATGTGACCGTGAAAATCATAACGCTATAAATTCATTCTTTCCATTTTTTCATCCCCTCCACTCGAACCCGCTATTATTTATTTATTTCTTTATTATTTCTTTTTTTTATTTTGTTTTTTGGTTTGAAATTGTTTGCAAAGTTGTTTATAGATTTTATTTTTTGAAATTGCAGCTTTTAATATAAGCTGGTGAGGGTCAGTTGAGTAAACAAGTTTGAAAACGTGAAGGGCTGTTGTTTATCTATTGTGACGTCATAAAGTTATGAAATTTGTGCCGGAGATATTGATCGTGACTCGGATGTGCAACAGCTTGATGTAGCCTGAAGGAATGTTTACCTTAACCCTGTTTATTTACGTGTAGAAGGCTTATAGAGAGACCTGAATCGAAATGTGGGCGGAGGTTGATTTTGTGTGTTTGGGGGATGGAGAAGATAGAATAAGGGATGGGTGAAAACGAAAAAAAAAAAAAAAAATTGGGTAGGAGGGTAGGGAAAGTATATACGTCGTTAACTGTCACTAGAGCCTGTCACCAGACGCAACTTAGTGGACGGGAAAAAATAAACATTAAATTAAAAATTGAAGAAGGAACTGTAACTCAAACCGTCTGTTTCCGATTTTTAACGGTGCGTGTTCAAAATCGATGAAACGGCGAAATGCCTTTTATATTCTATTTTTATTTTAAAAACACTTTTTATTTTATATATATATAAAAAAAAAATTTCTTTCGAGAAACAATTTTTTTTTTTCACATCGGGATCGTATTTCCTCCATTTCTCGAACATTTTCATTTTCTAGCTCCATGTTGTCAAAAACTATCTTTTTTTTAATGTTACAGAGTTTTATCAACTTTTCCGTTCAACTTGCTTAGTTTAAGAAAGTTTAGAGACATGGTTTTGATAATATACGATGGCTATTTATTAAGTAAGTTTCGCTCATCAAAAAAATAAAACAAAATACCGGTAATAATTTCAAAATTGCAAACAATATTTATTTACCTATTTGTACACTATTTTTTTTCATACACTGTAATTTTCACCCCTTACCAAGCATTTTTGGTACCTAAACAACAGCTTTTTGACAACCACTTCGTAAAAATTTGCCGCCAAACTTTGCAGATTAATTTTTTTTTTCATTAATATTGTTTTGTTGTTTAAATTTATTGTTATTATATATTTTTTTTTTACTTTTTTGTGAATTTTTTTTTTGTGCCATTTATTTTGCTTATTTTTCCAACACTTTTTATCAATTTGTTTTTACTTTTTTTATCAATCCTTTTTTATCCGTTTGTTTCAATTTATTTACTAAAACTGATCAGCAAAAATAATCAGCAGATTTTTACGAATTGGAGGTCAAAAAGCTGTTATTTTAGGTACCGGAAATGCGTGGAAAGGTACCTACGGTAAATAAATTTTGTTTGTAATTTTGAAATTATTATTTTACTTTTTTTTTTGATAAGCGAAGCTTACTTAATAAATAGCTCTCGTATAATTGGCAGAAATTATGTAATTTCATGCGGATAGGGTAAAAGAGCTTGAGTAAATCTTAGTTATTGAAAACTAGCTTATCAAAAATGTTGAAACCTCTTCGTTTGTGCGCTTCAGGGTAGACATGTGGCTCCAAACTTTTGAGATTTGACGGAAAACTACCTCCTATACCATATAAACATTTATTGCCTTTTTCTGCTTCGATACCTAAACGTTAATTATTGCAGATTTTATATCACATTTACTCAGAAAGGAAATGTCGTCAGCTGCGTGCTACATTTTAGTGTTTTCTTATTGACGTTTAGATTTAATTTTTACGTTGGTATTTACCGATTACTAATATATCGATTTTTAATTTTACGTAAAATACCGATTTCCCCCGCAAAGTCACTTTTAAGATAAAAAAAATTAATTTTATTTTGAAGCATAATAAATTTGCGTAAACTGCGTCATTCGCGATCGACGTGCGAATCGCGCGCGTGACCAATAAATAAGTTACTACGGTGTACATTTTATTATTCTTTGAAATGTGTCACCTAAAAGATAGGGATAATTATAATATAATATACTAAGCAGAATTTTAGTTACGGTAACGCGATAAAACTTTGTATTTTGCCTCCCGATATAAGGCGGAAACGCTTAGAAAGTTGACAATGCTATTTGAAAGACTTTATCTGCGATTTTCGTTGACTTTTTATAGCTTATTTTGGAAAATGAAGCCGATTTTTATTAATAATCCCTTTTTCTCGAATCGGTGGGCGGTGGGGTGTATGGGGGGCGTGAATAATACTTTTATCGCCATGGGATTCGTAATTAACCGCACACAAACACGAGCTTCGTCAATGAGCTGCACGTGTAGTAGTAGAGGGATTTTCCTTTATCTTCCTAATACGTGCTAAAGCGTATCGGAGGCAAAATTATCATTGCTTCAACCGCCGACACTGAATAAACGTATTAACTAGCGCATAAAAACAAACTGATATGGCATAATTAACATACGCATTGATCAGCAACATTGATTAATTTTCGCTTTGAAAAAGAAATTATATCGGATAATAAAAATAAAACTTTTATAAAACTTCTCTTTTACACTAGAACGCAGCACTTTAAAATACTGTACTTATATATCGTATTTATTTTAATTTATTGTAATATATTTTATAAACTATTTAAGAAAAAACGTTGCGACACAGCTCAAAGGAGTTAAAATTTTGAAGGGTCCTTTGCAAGAATATTTTGATTTTTGACTTGAGTTACTGAATCCACTTTTTGTACTCGTACTTATTCTATTAGCAGTTTAACATTATTCATTCTAATTATGATTGCAAATAATTGCAAATTTTTCAATAAATGCGATATTTTAAAAATGCAAGTTAAAACTGCTTTATTTGAAAAAATTAATTGCGCAAGAAATGTGCGACGATTTAAAAAGCGTATACAAGTGAAATTTGCGTGTAAGAACATTTTTGTTACAAATTTTGTTCAGAACCCAAAATGTTATACGGTAACAAATTATTTTGGTAAATAATATTAGAGCAAATTTAATGACTTTTTTTTATTTCTTCTAAAAAAACGAGGGGAAATATCGTTGAAACATGTGTAAAAGTTAAGATAAATACAATAATCTAAAATTTTCTGTATTTATAAATAACATGCAATGTGGAAATAACATTTACATGGTACTTGATATGCATGTCTATTATTGTGTAATTAATTGTATTGTATACAGTACAATACGTATTATAGCTGCATTAATGAAGGAATCCGACGGTTTTTACAAGTCCACCCTCTCAAATATAAAGGATTCTATGTTACTCGGATGTAACGATATAATATTTTCGGTCCCGTCGATGTCGTTGTAACCACGTTTTACTGCAGATTTACCGTATTTATTTAAACTGGAGTTTTATTGAATTACTGTACATGCAGGCTTACTCTTATTATTAATTCCACTGAAAATAACTCTGTGTTTTTAAATTTGTACGTAGCTTAATTTAGTGATTTTATTTGGAAGCAGCGGGCGATCGTTGTCTGCTAATATAATACGATTGTAAACAAGAACTTTAAACGTTCCAGTTAGTTTTGTCTCGATTCAAATATCTCCTTCCTACGCTGCATATAAGTTATTGTTACGGCGCCAACCAATTTTGTCTCCGCTTATGTAAACAAGGAAGCGCTTTTTATTTATTTATTTTTAAAATTGGAATATATCAAGAAAAGATATGGCGTATGTTAGCGAAGGCGATGTAGAATATTTAAATTGCATTTCCGTAAATGTATCTACTTTTGAAAGTGAATAGACGAATAGTCAACAATGTACTTCAACAATGCTTCCCAACCTTCTTCTTTTTTTTTTTTTTTTTTTTGGTGTCACAGCATCACTCACAAACGCGCAAACTATTATTATGAAAATTGCTTAAAAGGTAATAACATAATTATTTGACAAATGAAGACTAAACATTTGCTTTAAAAACTTGTTCACATTTTTGTAATATGATGATGACATTTTTCTAACAAAATTATGATAAGCAAAGCTCATTTTTAATCCTCAATTAAACGTTTAAAACGAGTTTCGTTGCTAAAACTGAACATTTTATTGGCTTGTCTCGCGGCACTTTTCGCACTTTATCGAGTCGCACTGGTTGGGAACCACTCATATATAGAATGAAGCTCTTACTTTAAAAAAAGAGAAAAGTTTTCGAATTGCTATGCGATGAGTGGTTCATGCGGGAGGAGAAAAAAATATATAATCGTCGATGACAAAAAAAAAATAAAATAAAAGTAGGGGGTGATGCTACTAAATATGGGAAGTGAGAATCAGTGACGCAGATGGAGGCTTTATGGGCTACACATTCGTTTGAGGTTTTGAAGAAGGGGGACTTAAGGCTGGAATGGGTGGGGTTTAGGTGCGGGTGGGTGGGGAATATGAAAATATACAAGTAATGGAAAATTGAAAAGAGGGATTTGAGTTTTTAGGAGAGAAAAATAGACAATTATTATTCTTCGAGAAAAAAGACGAATAAAAAAAAATTGTTTTGAGTAAATGAATGCTACTTGGAATACTTGGGGTGAGTAGGTGGATGAAAAAAAAAGTTCGGATTTGGAATGGTAAGGATGAAGAAGAAGAAAACGACTGAGAATGGGAATCTTAAAGATAATCTTTAAGCGATTTGCATCAAAGAATTGGAAAAACTTCTCTATCTCTATCTCTCGCTCTTATTCTTTTAAACCACTCCGTTACTTTAATAGTCAAAGCCGCATTTTTATTTATTTCTTTTTATTTTTTTGAATTGTATCTACCCGGAAGTAAGAATTAATTTCTCTCTTCCCTCCTCTTTTTTTCTTTTATGTGATTATTATTTTTTTTAAAAGTTTTTTTCTTCATTCGTTTCTATTTTGTGAGGAGAATGGCGAATTAATTTTCTCGGAATTCCTATCTCATTTGGAGAATTGTGGGTGACCGGAGATACTTGTGTTTAGACTCGCATTTGTCCGCTAACTAAGGCTAACCTCACGCTCATCTACATTTAGCCTTGAGGAAATTCACCGTTTCGAATCTTGGTTGTCATGCGAGCATGCGAAAGACAAGATGTCATTATTTCTAGCTTACCTATCTTTAGGGTACAATTATAATCTTCCGAATTCTCAATTTCAACGATGAAATTCATGTCGAGCTTATAATTTTACAAAAATGTCTTCCGGGGAGTTTTTTGTTTATTTAAAAAAAGCAAAGAAATGGTAGAAAAACAATTAACTCGCATCGAAAATATTAAATTTAAGGCGAAATGTCGTTACAACGTAATGGAATTTTGTTATATTGGTATTTTTAGGAAATTTAATAAAGGGATGTTAATTTTTAAAGTAGACGTAGTAGAAATCGGTTATAACGACATTGAAATGACGTTTTATCTGAGTAACTTCAAACCCGTTCAACATTTGAGAACCACTGATGAACTTGTAAAAACCGTTGGATTCCTTCAATGGATAATACAGTATTTCTATATAAAAAAATAAGGCATTCAATTTGGCCCAATATTGCAAAAATATTTAAAAAAAAGTTAATTCTGTATATTAAAAAGTTATTGGAGGTTAACTTATTTTTTGATGTTTTTTTGGTTTCTAAGTATTTTTATGGATGCTTGAGAATATTTAACGAACTTGACTGCTTTTATATTTTTATTAAGACTAAAAAAAATAAAAAATTAAGAAAAGTTAATTAAATTTTTTTTAAGCAACTGAAAATCGTAAACATGGAAGTTTCTATACTTTGAGTGGTAACCGCAACAAACTTGGTTGTACCAAGATGAAAAAGATTGGTTGTAACGACATTTCGCCGTTTATAGCATTTTTTATTGGTAGAACGAGTTGACTTGATTGCTATAGGTTACGAATTGAGAAGAGGGAGTGGATTTGGGGAGAGGGGGAATCTTAATTAATATAAAATAAGATAATTTTTTTACGTTAAAGTTTCAAAAACAAGATAAGGCTAAAAGCACGGTTTGTTAATTGCGTTTAAAATAGAAAATGTAGAAGAAGGTGGAACCTACATGTAGGCCTACTTGCATTTTTTTAAAAATGTTTTATTTTAAATGAGCTTTAAATCCATAAAAAATAAACGGTGGCAATTAAGTACATTAACAGTAAACTCCCGATTATCCGCGGATTATCCAAAAATATCCCGAAAAAGGACACAAATCAATACAAAAATGCTATTGAACAATTTTCAATTACTGTAAGGGGCTTACAGTACATAATTATGCAATTATGACTTAATAAACAATAGTCTTCTGAGCTTATAAGTACGAGTATGTTTGTTTACTTTTTCATCTGTTTTTTCTTTTTTGTGTTAAAATATCTCAAAACATGCAACAACAACAACAAGACCGCGGATAATCGAGAGTTTACTGTTTCAGTAAACTTAATTTTGGACAAAATTTATTAAAGGTTTTGTAATTTGAGCAGGTCATTTTTTAACAGCAAATTCTTCATCGTTATTTTTATTTATAATTAAACAATTGATTATAATTTGTTGACTGGGATAAAATAAAAATTCCAAACGAAAGCTTTTGTTGTCAGCTGTAATTTTAGACTCTACTGCATTATCGTGCTTCTGTTTATGCAAAGCTAAAAAAGAGATACGCATGTAGTAAATAATATTATCAAACTTGTTTATTTTTAAAGTTATGCAAAATTAGATTAAATTGAACGTACGAGCTATATTGGAAAGCCTTTTTTAGATTTTGATATGAGAAACATAAATTATGTACTGGTATTTTTTTACATAATTTATTTGGATTTTTGTTGCCTCATCCTGGTCAACTAAAGAAAAGTAAAAGACAGCTGAGAATTCAGAACAAACTGGCAAATATGGTCAGTCAGAAATATTACTTTTATATTATTAATTTTTAATGCCGGTAAAGTTTAATAGTTATTTGACATTTTTTGAGTTCTTGTGTTTCTTAAAAAATATTCGAATTTGAGCATTATGATTTCAGCTTACTTTAAACCATCGGGGAGTTTGACGTCAGTTGAGGCGTTACAAACGTGCGTTTTTAGTTACAAAATTTTGCGCTGAATTTTCATTAAAGCGCTTCTTAGCAAGCTAATTAAGTAAAAATTAAGTGCCCAAAAATTCTCTATTCATTGTGAGGTAATATTTCTCGAACGCTGACCAAGTTTTATTTGATTTTTTTTTTGTTTATCTATTTTTACGAGTTTTTAAAGCAATTTATTTACGCTTTAAATAAGTTGTCAGTGCTAGGAAATCTTAGATAGACTTTTTTTTTGGCGAATGTTTGGATCATGTGCCAATCAAAGGCTTTTCTGCTTGGAAATGGTAGAGCCAGTGGCGATTGACGAGGATGTACGCTGACATTTTCTCCTCTCCTAGCCCCTCCGATCCATTCGAACCTATCGCTTTCAATGTAATTGCATTATTTGACTCTTATTTTAATGTAATTGTAGTGTTTTTTGGTTAGCTATCCGAGTGGATTGGTAAATACCGGAGGGTAGATGGAGTGCGCGTGCGTGACCGGCAAGATTGAATTTAATTATAGGTCGTAATTGATGGAAAGACGAGAGGGGTCACTAATGAGCATCGATAAAGGGGGGCTCTCCATCGATGCTGATTCTTCCAAAAAAAAAATCTTGTTTCTTAGATGGAAACGAGTGCTGACCTTCCCGCTTCCGGTTGTCTAGGCGCTCTTGTAAATAAACAGTTTGTTGTCTGTAATAATTATTAGATTCGATCTGATCTTTGGAGATTTTTATTTATTATCTACCCTTTATACAACGCGGAATTTTTTGGATTGTCAGCGTTTGCCATTTGAAATTTGAGTTACGATTGAATGTCAAATAGCACGTCAATTTTTTTTTTTGCTCAATACCACTTATCAACTTCTCTCAGACGATTTAAAGGGATAAATGCGGTTGATAGGATTTTCACGGATTCCTCATCTTTTTTTTTTTCTACTTTTTTTTCTTTATATTTATTTATTTTTTTGTCGTTTTGAGAAAATTCGACGATCGCGCAACGTCTCATAATCAGTTCGTTTTCGAGAGAAATCGGAGCTTTTTTTTAAACCAATCAATCAAAAACGCTTTTTATGTACACAAATACAATTTGCTAATAAATTATTTGTTTGATTGTTTGTTTGTTTGCACCGGACAATTTGCATATGACAAACTTAATTCTTGTCTATACAATGAAACCCGAATTTTTGCTTGTCCCTTAAATCGCACTGTATGCGGGAAATGCTAAAAATGTAATTTAAAGTATTTTCTTAGTGAAACGAAACTTTTACTCAAAAATTATTTTTTTTATCCAATTTTTATGGCTTTTCTTTAAAATGCATTCTGTAATTGGCACGAAAAAACTGCCCAGAAAGTTCACAATTTTAATAATTCCTAAATTTAAAATAATTTTTTTTTTAAAAAAATTATTTAAGTGGAGCGCACTATAAGCGGGCCTATTACACAGACTTTTACTTTCTGGGGACCCAAATATGGTCGCACTATAGCGGGCGCACTTTAAGCGGGTTTTTTTTAACACAAGCCCCAATGGCGTTGTCCAAGGGACCAAGCAAAAATCGCACTATAAGCGGGATCGCACTTTAAGCGGGTCGCACTATAAGCGGGTTTCACTGTAATTGCAAATATTTAAAGTTTGATTTAAAAAAAAATCGAACTAGTACCATACATGTACTTAAATTATGAATTAATTTGCAAAGAAATCTGGTAAATGGTAATATTAAAACGAACAAAAATATGTAAAAATAACACTTTTTAAATATAATATTTCGACGAATGCAAATACACCTTTCTATTTTAACCATAATTATTTTTCATTTTAAATGTTAAAAAAGAGAGGTTTATTTTGTGTACTTCATTTAACCAGTTGGTAAGCACAATGCTATTTTTTTTT
>JAQGAY010002132.1:0-11562 GCA_034698085.1 Polydesmus angustus
TCGAGAAACAGATTGAAAGATATAGAAGGCTTAAAGTCAATGAAACACCTGAACAACGTGAGAAACGTTTAGCAGCTTACGCTGTACGGTACAGAAAGGCGAAAGAAAGAGAAACACCGGAACAACGTGAGAAACGTCTAGCGGCTGATACTGAACGGTGGAGAAAGGTGAAAGGAAGAGAAACTTCAGAACAACGTGAGAAACGTTTGGAGAGACTTAAAGAAAGATATCGAAGGTTGAAGGCCAGTGAAACACCGGAACAACGCAAGAAACGTTTGGCAGTTAAGGCTGAATTAAAGAGAAAGGCGAAAGAAAGAGAAACAGTGGAACAACGTAAGAAACGTCTGGCGGTTGAGGCTGAATATAATAGACAGTGGATGGAAAGACAAACATCGGAACAACGTGAGAAACGTCTGGCGGATAGGGCTGAAAGAAAGAAAAATGCAAAAGAGAAAGAAACATCAGAAGAACGTGAAAAACGTCTAGCGGTTAAGGCAGAAAGAAAGAAGAACGCAAAAGAGAGAGAAACATCGGAAGAACGTAAGAAACGTTTGGCGGTTATGGCTGAAAGATATAAAAAGGCAAAAGAGAGAGAAACATCAGAAGAACGTGAAAAACGTTTGGAGAGACAGAATGAAAGATATAGAAGGCTCAAGGTAAAAGAAACTCCTGAACAACGTGAGAAACGTCTGGCAGCCGCTGCTGAATATCAGAGAAAGATGAAAGAAAGAGAAACAGCGGACGAACGTGAGGAACGTTTGGAGAGGCAGAATGAAGGATATAGAAGGTTGAAGGCAAAAGAAACTCCGGAACATCGTGAGAAACGTCTGGCAGCCGTTGCTGAACATCAGAGAAAGATGACAGGAAGGGAAACACCGGAACAACGTGAGAAACGTTTGGCAGCCGCTGCTGAATATCAGAAAAAGAGGAAAGAAAGAGAAACACTGGAGCAACGTGAGGAACGTTTGGCAGCTGTGAGGGAATACAAGAAGAATTTGAGGAAGATGCAGAAGGAGGCGATCGAAAAAGACTTGCAGCTTGAGAAACGTCGTTTAGCCGTTGCCAAACGATGTAAAACGCTTATAAAATTGAAGTCAACTGATATTAATGAGGATGAAATAAGTGAACCGATAGATGAAGATGGTAATATTATTATAGAAAAAAATGAAGTTGCAAATGACGAAGACTTTTCATCTGAAGGTTTTGAAGAAGGTATACAAAGCTTGGAAGTGGTTGACGGAGGCGAGGCGGTTAATTTTGAACCTGTTAAGGAGAATTTTATAAAAAGTGAAGCTGCTGCTGCTTCCGCGGTTGAGGAGGAAAAAGACGAAATTGGGATTGATTTCGAAGCATATATGGAGACGAAAATAAAAGTGGAACCTATCGGGTGGCGCAAAAAAAGTGGCACACCTTCGGAAAATTTGAAATAAAAATTTAATTTTTAAAGTTTTTATTCTGAAAAAACTTCTAAATTGTTGCCTAACATTAATTTACATAATATTATAAGTCAAATTTAATATATCTTCCTTCTGTCTCAACAGTTTCTTCTAATTGTGGGCACCACTGGTCAATGCCGCTGTTTAAAATTCACTGAAACAAACTTTGCTTCTTTTCAACAATGTCCATTTTTAATTTTTTTGTTGTTGCAAATTTACGCTTAAGATAGATTTTTTGTTGGAGGCCACCCCGAATAACTTAATCGTGGACTTTTGTGACTTTGGGAATTTTTTTCCTGGTTAAAAATCATTTCACTCGCACACTGAATGTTCGGGGCTGTTCTAGCGGACTTTGGGCAACCTCTTCCAGATGTTTGTTCTATCGGCATCAATTTGTTTACAAAGCTGATTAAAACTAATTTTACTTCATGCTTTATTCGAAAACTCGTTACTGTAGTTATTTTCTTGGAACAACTGAAATTGGCGCCATTGTTGAAGAATGGTAAAATTTGTATCAATGATTTTTACCAGGGGTGCAGACAATTAGAAGAAAATGTTGAGAATGAGGGAAGACATATTAAATTTGATTTATTATTTTATGTAAATTAATGTTAGGTAACAATTTAGTAGTTTTTTCAGAACAAAAAGTTTAAAAATTAAATTTTTATTTCAAGTTATACATAGGTGTGCCACTTTTTTTGCGCCACCCGATATATGAGAAAGTTACACTTACAATATAAGAAACAGATTTTGAATATTAATATAGACATGAACAGGGATGAAAAAAGAAAAAAAAATAATTGAAACTACAGTACCTATTGTGTTTCTCGGATAAAAAAAAATACAAATAAGTACGCTTGTGATAAAATGTGATAACAATTTTGCTAAATAGCGAAGGAGTTTCGTTTTTTTCTTAAACATGCATTCGCATTTTTTCTGTTACAATTTCAATTACATGTATACTACTTAGAAAGGATAATTATATTATTAGCAGTGAAGTATAAATAAATAACAACAAGGAGTAACAGTTAAGCAATTTTATGTTTTCAATTATACCGGTAAGCCGATTTATATATATATTTAATTTACTTTAAAATTATTCTGTCCGAGCATTTTAATACTGTCTTTATTAATTTTTTCTTTTTAGAGTTAAATTTACTTTGTTTTTGTGTTTTCAAAATATTGTATTTGTTGTTTTAAAAAGGAAAACTCAGCTTAAGTGCCAATATTGTATTAAACAATTTATCTTTCATATTAAATTAAATTTTTACAAGTTATATAATACTCAGTTTTTGTATTTTTCGTAAATAAAATAAAAAAAAAGAAAAGTTTTATTTTTAATTAATAGGTAATAATAATTATTTAAAATAAAATAATGTTTTTTTCAAAATTATTGTTTTGCTTTTTAATATTTAATCTTGTACATGTATCAGTTTTATAACTATGGTTTTATTAATTATTTTAGTTTTGTTTTATTTGTAATACTAAATTTTTATTCATTTTAACTCGTCGAAACTATAAATAGCTTTATTAATTTAGTTCTAATTAACTTTTGCCAAAAAAAAAAAATAATAAAGCCAAATTGTGAAAAATCGTATTTTGATGATTTGAATGGAATCGCGGGAAATGTTTAAATAGTGTGACGTCATTCTGGTCAACAAAATGGCGACGTCTCTTGGGAAATTGTTGTCTGCATTCTGTCTTCCAAATGTAAAGAGTTTTTCAAGGAATATTATTATAAACATCATAATAGTTTTATTATTGAAGGTATAGTTGTGTAATATTAATAATTAAAATTATAATTGCAATATTCATTAAGCTATATCGTAGGCTCGTAATACTCCATGACGTGGTTTAAGCCAGTAAAAGCATAAGTTGTTTACGTTTGCCTACATGAAGTGTAGGTGAAAGATGTTTTCACATGATGTTTATTCTGGTAATGTATTGGACTATTATTCTTGGTTTATCATTTTTTATAACTTTTATAATTATATATTTTTTAAAAATAGATATTAAAGGCTATGAATGAAGAAGAAATACATTCGCGGATGATGACATATAAAAGAGAAAAGACGAAACGTATTCATTAACCGTGGTTATAACAATTAAATTATATACAGTATGCGAGCGTTATTTAAATGGAGAATTTACGGTTTAGTTTTTTTTTTCTCGTTCTTATGCTTCAGCCTGTGCAAATCTGTGCAAAAACAAATTCAACAGTCTACACTCGAACGCCATAAGCATAATAACGAGAGAAAAAGCGAAACCGCAAATACTCTAATGATTTCATATTTGTTATAATCTTATAATAGTAGTTTGCATTAGTAATTTTACTTTCTCATAGAATATGAAAACGGGGACGCTTGGTGAAGTGTACGAGGGGTTGCCTGATGTCATAGACCCAGAGAAAATGTTCAGTGAAGAAGAAGAAGAACGTGATGAAGGAGAAACCGATTGCCAAAGTGAAGAACTGATGTTTTCTGGGCCAAAGAACGAAGAAGTACTAAGTGAAACTGGTGATGAATTTGTATTCGACCAGCAGCCAAATGATGTTTATAAAGCTGGGCCCGTCCTTTCTATTAATTTGGAAATGTCATATGATCAATGTGTTTACTCCGAAGTTCGAGGTGTTATGCATGAATTGGAAACGGTTGATAGTCTCAAACTGAAAAATAAGAGTCAAAATCCGAGAGAATTAAAAGTTCAGCCATATTTCGCTGAACTTGATGACATTCTGCGAAGAAAAGCGATTGTGGTACTGGAACGTTGCGCTTTACCTTCTTCGTCACCAGGAGCTCCTACGAAAAATCGTAAGTTAAAGAATGTAACAGACAGTGATTGAAAGATTTCAAATTAATTGTACATTTACAGCAAAACGGACACAACGCGAAAAACGTCTGGCAGCTTACGCTGAATGGCAGCGAAAAGCAAAAGAAAGAGAAACACCAGAACAACGGGAGAAACGTTTGGGGAAAAAGAATGAAAGATATAGAAGGCTTATGGCCAATGAAACACCTAGACAATGTAAGAAACGTTTAAGAGCTAGGGCTGAAAGAAAGAAGAAGGCGAAAGAAAGAGAAACACCGGAACAACGTGAGACACGTCTGGCAGCAGTTACTGAAAGGTGGAGAAAGATGAAAGAAAGAGAAACATCGGAAGAACGTGAAAAGCGTCTAGCAGCTTCATCTGCAAGGATGAGAAAGGTACTGGAAAGAGAAACCCCGGAACAATATGAGAAACGTCTGGCGGCTGCAGCTGAAAGGTGGAAAAAGATAAAAGAAATAGAAACACCGGAACAACGTGAGAAACGTATCGAAAGAGATAGAGGGTTTAGGGCAAAAGAAACTCCGGAACAACGTGAGAAACGTTTGCTAGCTTTAGCTGAATGGAAGAGAAAGGCAAAAGAAAGAGAAACACCGGAACAACGTGAGACACGTCTGGCAGCTGTGAGGGAATACAGGAAGAATTTGAGGAAGATGCAAAAGGAGTTGATAGAAAAAGAAATGCCCGAACAGCTCGAGTTACGTCGTTTAGCTGTTGCCAAAAGGTGTAAAAGGGAGCCAACTGATATAAATGGGGATGGAACAAATGAACCAAACGAGGTTGATGTTTTTTCTCAAGATGGTAATAGAATTAGGATAAAATGTGAAGTTGCAAATGAGAAAGACTTTTCATCTGAAGTGGTTGAAGAGCAAAATATTATTAGTAGGAAAAGTGAGGTGGTTGATGAAAATGAGTCCGTTGATTTTTCATCTCAACATGTTAAAGAGAACTTTATAAAAAGTGAAGCTTCTGCGGTTGAAGATGAAGATGATTTGATCGATTTTGAAGCATATAAAGTTAGCTCTGAAAAGAATAAAGAGGCGATTGAACAAAAAAAATTGGAGCAGCATGAGAAACGAATTGTGCTACTTGAACAACGTAAGAAGCGCCAGGCATATTACGCTGAATGGAAGAGAACGCATATCAAAAATGAAACACCAGAGGAACGTAAGAAACGTCTGGCAAGTCATGCTGAATACAGGAAAAAACGGAAGGAAACTGAGACACCTGAACAACGTAAGAAACGGCTGGCATACACGAGAAAGTGGAGGAAAAATAAAATGCTGAAACAAATGAGGGAATGTCTGGAGTCGGAGGATGAACTTTCATCTCAAGATGATGAAGATGATAATGATAATACTGAACACGCTCATTTTAATTCAAAACAAACTTCGGAGCAAATGACAGCTGAGATCGCCGCTAAAAAGTGTACTATTAAGGCACCCGTTCTGTTGAGCTACCTGCTAGGTCACCAACCTATTAGTACAAAAATCCCTGTTGTAGCTGCTTCCTCTTCAAGCAAGGATAGACTTTTACCTCAGGATATTAGGATAAAAAATGAAGATCTAAATGAAGAAAACTTTTCATCTAAAGGTGACGAAGAGAATAATATTATTAGTGTAAAAAGTGAAGTAGAGCATGAGAATTATCTTACTAGACAAGCTGAAAATTATAGAATTTCTACGGCAAAAGAAACAACGGAACAACATAATCAATGTCTGGTGGCTATCAGGGAAAAGTGGAGAAAGCAGATAAAAAATGACACTCCGGAACAACATAAGAAATGTCTGGTGGCTATCAGGGAAAGGTGGAGAAAGGAGATAAAAAATGACACTCCGGATCAACATAAGAAATGTCTGGCGGCTGACAATGAAAGGAGGAGGAAGGAGATAATGGAAGGAGAAATGTCCCAACAGCTTGAGAAATTTCATTCAGCTGCTGTGGAAAGATATTATAAAAGAAGGATAAAAGTTGATCCAGCTGATGAGAATAACTCTGGTACTGTAAAAAGTAAACCAACAATTATTGGTGAAGACACGGATAATTTTACGTCCAAGGGGATAAAAAATGAGGGTGCAAATGAGCGGGAGATTTCATCCGAAGATGTCCGAGATAATAATATTATTACATCAAATGAAGTGGGTGATGAAAGTGTGCCAGAAATGGCAGAACAACATGAGATATGTTTAATGAGACAAGCTGAAAGTGATGGATGCTCTACGGCACAAGAAACACTGGAACTACCTAATCAATGTCTGAGTGCTGCCACTGAAAGGTGTATAATGTGGATGGAAAATGTAACTTCAGAACAAGGTAAGGAACATCTGATAAAAGACTCTGAATACTGGAGAAAATGGAGGGAAAAGGAAACTCCACAACAACATAAGGAACGTTTAGCAAATCTTGCTAAATACAGGAGAAAGCAGCTGAAAAATGAAACTCCGGAACAGTATGAAGAACGCTTGGCAAAAGCAGCTGAATACAGGAAAAAGCGAAGGGAAAATGAAACGCCAGAACAACGTAAGAAACGTCTGGCATATTTTGCCGAATACAAAAAAAAGCAGATAGAAAAAGAGACTCCAGAACGTCGTAAGGCGCGTCTGGCAAAACGAGCTGAATGCAAAAGAAAGCGGAAGGAGATGGAAACACCCGAACAACGTAAGGAACGGATGGAAAAAGACGCTGAATACTGGAGAAAGTGGAGGGAAAAGAAAACTCCAGAACAACTCAAAGAACTTCTGGAAAAAGACGCTGAATACTCGAGAAAGCGGAGGGAAAATAAAAAGCCAGAACATCTTAAGGAGCGTCTGACAGCCATAACTGAAAGGCGGAGAAAGGAGATGATAGAAGGAGACGAGGTTAATGAAGATGGTGCTGATTTTTCGTCTCAAGATGGAGGTTTTTTTATGGTTGAAGACGAAGAAGATGAGATTCAGATCGATTTCGAAGCTTATGTTGCAAACGTGGAGATTAAAATAAAAAGTGACCCAGTTGATGAAAATAAGGTTGATTTTTTCTCTCAAGATAGTAATATTATTGGGATAAAAAGTGAACAAGACTTTTCACCTCAACATTGCAAAGAGAATCCTAGTAGTATAGAAACTGAAGTGGTTAATGAAAATGAGGAGCTTGATTTTTTATCTCAATATGTTAATGAAAATGTTATAAAAAGTGAAGCGGCCGCTGCTGCCGCTGCGATTGAAGATGAGATTGATTTTGAAGCTTATGGTGTGAATGTGAAGGCTTAAAAATAAAAATGGAAACTATAATCTGGATACAACGTTATGAACGGCAACATACTGTAAGTGCAATACAATTTTTCAATTTTATTATCTTAAAAATAATCAAAACTTCACGATTTTGTCCAATGTTTTTATAGTTAAAAATGTCATTAAATTTTCTTAGAAATCTCATAATTATTTTTTTTTTTTTGATTTTGCATTGATATACAGTAAAAGTGAATTCCGATCGAGAAAATCTTCTAATTTGAATGTTTTAGTGAGTTTAGTAAACTTTAAAATTTTGTAAACATGTACTAGACTGCATTGAGCGATTGTTATATGACTTATCATATTTATGGTTGCTGAAGGTTTTAAACAATTTCATGTTTTTGCTATTTATTTTTTACCTTAAAACTACGCACACGTTCATTTTCCAAAGATCTTTGCTTGTTTTTATATACCGGTATATATATTTTTTACAAAATAAATTTTTACTAGTTAAGACAATTTTGTTAAATACGTTTTTCTCGTTTTTAATATTTTTAGATTTTTCTACTTTTTTTCGTACGGTAATTTTAATTTAAATTGTCGCCGACATTTATTTTAAATGATGACATATAGCATTTTTTTTTGTCATTTTAATTACGTTAAAGGAAGTTCTAAAATAAATGTAATAGGCTACTGGTGCCCGTGTATTTCTCTATTGTCTCAAATTTTTTTGCTGCTGTTATATTTGCCTATTTATTTACTTCTATGAATTTTAATTGAGTTTGTTTTATTTATTAAACGTTTATTTATTTGAACTCCTGGAAATCTTTCTTCTTCCGAGTTTAATTTTAAAAAAAATATATCATAGGCTCGAAGTGGGAGTGGGGAAAAAATGTTTTTTTATAAATCGGCATTTTTATTATTTTTTTCGTATTTGTTAATTAAATGTTTTTTTTTTATTATTATTGTTGTTCGACACAGGGGCACAAATGTTGTTGCTATTATTAATTCGCAGTTGTTACTTTTGAAATTACGCCGGTATTAAAAATAACATTGACAAGCACATTTTAAAAGGAAAAACTCAACAACTGCCGTTTGACAAATAATGTACGAATACAATTGTCGCCAACCTTGAACATTCAAAACTAATACCGTATTAGCCTGAATATAACGCGATAGTTTTTTTCCAAAAAAGAACTTTTCTAAAAACTGCACTCGCGTTATATTCGGGGTTTAGTTTATTAGGATTTGTATTAGATTGTTTTTTTAATCTTACTCCAAAACTCACAATTTGCGTTATATTCAGGCTAATACGGTACTGGCGACTAATTTAATTCCGATTTAATTTCTAGCTAGTGGATTTTATTTAAAGTTTTTTTTTTTTTTTTTCTAGAATTTTTAGATTTATTTACAGTAATAATTTTTTTTAGAAAGAATGGGAGTTATTTTTACTAGCTTATTTTTAATTTGCAAAAAATAAATGCATGTAGGAAGGGTAAAAAAAAGTTTTTTTTGTTAACGTGAAAATAATCGCGAGAATTATTTAAAAATTTGACGTCATTCGGGCCAACATTTAAAAACGTCATCGTGGGAAACTGTAGTCTGCTACTGCAACCTGTATCAAAATGAAGTTTTGTTGTTTTGTGCGAGTATTAATAAATTAATTATTGAAATGCTTGTTGCAATAATAGTTATTTATTAACCTACTATACATTCGTCTCATAAGCAAGGATGAATATAATAAGTTGTTTACGTTATGAGGAAGATGTTTTCACATGTAAGCTAATGGTTATTTGAGATTTTGTGTGATTTCCATGATTCTTCTACTCTAATTATTTATGTATTAAAAAAAAAATTTTACAGGCTATGAATGAAGAAGAATTACACTCGCGGGTGATGATATATAAAAGAGAAAAGACGAAAAGGACTGATTAACCGTGGTTAGAAAATTATATGTGTGAGAGAAATTTAAATGATTTCGAAATATTTGTTGTAATAGTGAATCGGAATTAATTATTTAATTTCCTAATAGAATGGAACCAGGAACGCTTGGTGACGTGTACGAGGGGCTTCCAGATGTCTTCGACCGAGAGAAAGTACTAAGCGAAAAAGGAGATCTACGTGATGAAAGTAAAACAGATTGCGAAGAATCAGATGAACAAGAAAATGAAACTGTTTATGAACTTGCGCTCGAGCAACAGCCTAATGATGTTGATAAATTGGAACCCATCATCCCTAATAAATCAGAAACATCGAAAGATCAATGCGCGGCACGTAATTACGCCGAAGCTGTTGTTTTGCCTAAATTGAAAACGGCAAACAGTTTTAAACTGGAAAATAAGAGCGAAGAGTTAAGTGAGAAATCAGATTTTATAGCTGAAACCAATGGAGCGAAAGCTGAACATTGTTCCACAGAATTTGACAGTATTCTACGAAGAAGAGCGACTGTGGTACTAGAACGTTGCGCTATTCTTCCTTCTTCCACAACACCCACGCAATATTTTAAGATAGAAAATGAAACCGACGATGAAAATAGTCTTGGAAAAGCAGCTAATAATCTTCAACAGGAAAATAAGAGCGAAAACCTAAGAGAAAGCGAGAAACGTAATTTTATGTTTGAATCGAATTTTACAGAATTTGATAAAATTTTTCGAAGAAAATCGATTGTGGTACTGGAACGTTGCGTTTTACCTTCTTCATCATCTGATGCGCCTATAAAAGATTGTGTGCACGAAGAAGCGATACAACGAGAAACGTTGGAGAATGTTGATGAGAAACGAATTGTAGGACTGAATGAAAGATTTATACGTCTGGCAGATGCTGCTGAAAGGCAGAGAAAAGCAATTGAAAGAGAAACACCGGAACAACATGAGATACGTATCGTGAGACTGCAGAATGAAAAATATAAACAATTTTTAGCGAAAGAAACACCGGAACAATATAAGAAACGTGTGGCGGCTGTGGCTGAGAGGCAGAGAAAGGCAAGGCAAAAAGAAACACCGGAACAACGTGAGAAACGTCAGGCAGCTTACAATGCATACAGAAGAAACTGGGTGAAAAATAGAATGCTAAAACAAAGCGAAAATAGTTTTTCAGCTGAAACTAAAGGAGAAAAACAGAAAACAGTAATTGGAATCGCTGAAGAAGATGGTGTAAGAAATTCAGATGGCGCTGGAGAATGCAAACAAGTTGCAGTTACACGCGAGAGAGAAATGTGTGCACCGCAGCAATATATTATTGAGACTGGAATAAAAAACGAAGCTGTTGTAGAGGATGAGATCGAGATTATTTTCGATTCGTATGGTACGAACGTGAAGACTAAAAGTGTGCTAGAGTCAGCGAAACAACATGAAAAACATCTTGCGACCGCGGCCCAAAATTACAGAAGGTTTATGGCGGAAGAAATGCCAGAACAACATAATCAAGGTCTGGTAGCTAGTACTGAAACATACATAGCGGCGAGAAATAAAGAACTGCGGGAGAAACGTCGTGCAAAAATGGCTGAGCACAATAGAAAGCAAAGGGAAAAGGAAACGCCGGAAAAGCGCAAAAAACGTCTGGCATTTTTGACTGAATATTATAAGAAAAAAAGAAAAAAAAGAGAAACGTTCCTAAAGCTTGAGAAACGTGGTTTAGTTGATGCCGAAAGATGTGAAAGGGTCGAACCAGCTGATATAAATGAGAACGGACTTTTACCTCAAAAGAGTCACAATGGTAATGATAATAATAACGTAGCAAACGTAGAGGATACTAATTTTTAGTTCCAAGCTTTTCCATTTTTTAGTTGCATTGTTTTTTTGAATGTCGATGTTCTTATAACTCAATTTTTTTTTTTCTTCAAATTTATAACTTAATTTATTTTCACATTAGGATCGTGTTATTTAGTAAGTTTTATAGTTATTTTCAATAGTTCTTGAGAGCACATTTTATTTTATTTTATTTTAAAGAGTTTAAAATAATTTTATCTAATTGTGTTTTAATAAATTTTAATGATTAACTTTATTTTAGACATAAACCACCTGTATCAGTTCTGCCAGCAGCTGCAACTGCACCAACCCATCTGGAGCGAAGATGTCAGTGGACAAGCATTGGAA
>JAQGAY010002133.1:0-11553 GCA_034698085.1 Polydesmus angustus
TTTTTTAAGATCATCGATAATAAAATAAATAAAAACCTTCAGAGTTGGATGTTCCAGGGCCTTGGTATCTCCCATACCAGTAACTAACATTTCAATCTAAGCACAAAAAAAATAAAATTCTAGAGGAAAAACGTTTGCACAAGACTTTATAACAAACTCGAAAACGAGTTATTCGACATAATATCCAACAATATTAAAAGCAAATGCAACCAATATTAATCATATGATCAATAACAATAATAATAGAAAAACACACCCGTCTACTGGCCTCTACGAAACGAGTGATTTTGTTTCTGAAATCTCAACAAATCTAAATTTGATTTGGTAAATCTCTTTCAACGGACTCTTCTCATTTGACACCTGCAAAACTACTTTACGCGCCCGCCGCAACATAGAATGCGCACTTTTTTTTAAACTTCCCGTTAGCATTCTCTGCGAAACAAATTTCAGTCAGAGAATCGTCATTTTACAGTGTTGCGCATGTGAGGAATTTTACTATACAAATAGGAAGTTTTATTAGATAAACATTACACTATTACAAGTGTTTTTTTCTTCAATGTACAGTATAATTAGGTAATAATATTACGCTATTTTGATAATCATTTTAGTATAAATTTTTATTTACTAGCATTTAAAATAGTTTAAACGATTTGGTAGGACAATTTCCCAAAAATAAATTTTTACAATTATTTTATATAAAAATACTTATTAATGCATATTAAATTATATTTATTAATTTTGTCAGTTACAATCTAAAATAACTGCATGCAATTTTAAATTAAATTTTTATTTAAAAAAAAATAAATCGGAAGAAACGTGGAGAATTTTTTGAAACGGCATCTGGTCACGTGGGCATAATCTCGCAGCGCCACATTCTTCCGCGAGAATTTACGAGATTTGGGATACCATATTTTTGGCCCGTAGTTTGAGAGGGAGTTGCTAGAGATATACGCAAGACGAGGGGATAAAAAGTTGAATTTGAAATCCAAATTTCTCAAGACGTTGGGGGACATAAGTTAGCCGACGTTTGAAACCGAGGATTAAAAGACACGAATGTGATGTAATAATTAGTTAAAAAGATTAATCGAGGAATTGTCGCTCTTTGTGTTTTTGTGGCGCGAGTCGTGGTGGTGTGTTCGTGTGGCCAGAGGTGTGCTCTCTTCAAAGTGCGTGCTGGTGTTCGCGCGAGGGTTAAAGTGAAGCTGCGAGAGGCCATAAGAAGAGAAGAGAGAGATAGAGAAGTAGGTAATTGTGGCGTCGGTAGTGTTTTGTGTTAGTGACGCGAGTCATTTAAAAGACAGGCGGACGGCGTCGGCTATTAGGAAATAGCCAAAAGTTGAACCATTGCTTCGATTGAAACAAATTTTGGAGTTTGTTACAGCCCGTATTTGCTTCTTTGTTTGGTCCAGCCGAAGTATAAAAAAATATTAAAGGTTAAAAAAAAAAAAAAAAGTGTGTAAAGAAAGAAGCTACTCAACTCTTAATACATACATACATGTACACCGCATTTACATTACGCACGCATTTAACCCTTTCGTTAAAGCGGAAACTTGACAACAAGAATTCGTTAATTTGTTAGAAGAAGAAGCAGAAGAGAAAAAAAAATAACAGACACTTGGTTATAATCGTGACTGAAAATCTGTAAGTATAAATTATTTTTGCACGTTTGATTATCAAAATTTATCCAAAGTTATTATTACTTTTAAAAGTTTGTTTTTTAAAAAAAAAATTGTATTGATTTTAATGATGCGCGAAAAAAAATTTATTTTTCAGTTTCATTTTTTTCTTAAAAAGAAAAAATGTGAAAAAAAAAGTTGTTCGGTCTTTTCGATTATGAATTCGATCGGAACTTGTTGGTTTTTTTTTTTTTTTGATTTTTTTTTACTCGGTTTTATACTTCCATATTCAGAAGGTAAAGAATAATGAGAATATTATGTAGAATTGGAGATTTATGTAAATGAAAAAGGTGGGAAAGAAGGCGTCGTGCGTGCGATGGTGACCGGGACTGTGTGGCTAATCTTCAAAAAGTTAAGGTCATGACGAAATAAATGAACCTCCTCCTCCTCCACCATCGCATTCGAGTTTTCTCCTAAAAAGTTTCGACGATATTTTTTTTTATTGCTATTATTTTTTAAATATTCTCTAGCGACCCCCGCGAAGAATCAGCGAGTTAAAAAAAAATAATAGAGAGAAGAACAAGAAGAGAGGCGAAAAAAAAACAAAAAGTGCAACTCGCATGAAAAAAAAAATTGTTCGTGGTTTGTTGTAATATTTTTTTTTTTTTTGTATTTTTGTTGATGTACATGCATACAGGACGAAAAATGGAAGAGAAGGATAAAGGAAGAAAGAGAGGAGAGGGAGGGCGGGCAAAAAAAAAAAAAAAGAGGGAATTTTAGCTCTGATGTTTTTAACTGTGAAGAAACAATTTTTCTCTATTCTATTCAGTAATATCAGTAAACACGTAGGTCGACCGATGTGTATAGAGGGAAATAAAAAAATGAAAAAAAGGAACAGACAATCGACCAATCCGCCGATTGATAATGAGAGTGTCAGTGTTTTTGGTAAACAAATACCAGAGTTCATTATAGAAAATAATACGTACACGTAAATTTTTTTTTTTTATTTCTGAGACTTTAATAATTATTATTTTTTTTAATACCGGTAATAATTTTACTAAAATTAATTAGAAAAAATTTTTTTTTCTTTTGTGATTCATGTGGCGGTCATACGTTACATGCACGTGTATACGATTTGGTATCTATGGTGATCTCGAGGCATTCTCACGCACATTTGACACTTTTTCAAACTGCTATGGACTTTTATCGATGTTTTTTTTTTTTTTTTTAATGCGACTCATAATGTCATTCAGCTTCATTGATTAACCGCAACTTGTGTCTTTCTTCAGAAACTTGATTCATTTTTGCGCCATTTAATAATTGATTTTTTTTTTGTTGGAAAAATGAAATCTTACTTTTTCTTTTTTCAAAAATTTTTTTTTTCCTTTAGTTTACTTAATAGCGAAGTATAGGTCGAGTATTGTTGGTCATTTTGTCATCGGACACGTCGTTACGGCGTAATAAATGGATCGTAAAATTAGCAAGCGCAAGAACGCACGTGGTTTCATCATCGGTGTCGCCAAGCTTTTCTCGCCACGTGATTACACCCCGAATGAAAATTACCCCTAGTCATTAGCCAGCGTAGGTAAGGGCGATGAGTATTATAAGGGGAGGGGAAAAAATTATTGGAAAAAGTTAGTTTGAACCGATTTGGGATTAAGAACGGAGTTTGGATGAGGCGATAAGAAGCGACAGTCATTCAATTTAGTGGTTAGAAAAATGTGCAGATGAGAGATATCCATCCTCTCTTTTATTCTTGCTCTTCTCCCCCTTACCATTTTTATTTATTTTTTTTAATATTATTTTGTGTTCTTTCCTTAAGGCTTTTAAAGATGAGAATGACGTGAAAGGAAATGTTGGTATTGTTCGACGTGTACATTTATAGGTTTTGACGTATTTTTAAAAAGAGAATAATGTGTTGTTGCTTCATCTTTTTTTTTTTTTTTTTTACTATTATTATGCAGGCGGGCAGCAACACTTGAAGAGCAATTGCTAGAGTTTGGCTCCCGGTGCTTCGCTACTAAGCGTATATGACGATCGTAAAGATGCAATGAATTCCGAGAAAATTGTAAACGGAACAAAATACAGTACATGTACTCACATTATTGGTAATCGCCTGCAGTCGTTCAAATAGGTTAACTTTGGAAACGCTCATTCTACTTTTTTTTTGCTGTTTCTTATAATTTTTGCTTTAATTAGTAGTTTTTTTAAGTTGAGAAATCTTATTTCTCTCCTTTTTTTTTGGTTTTTTTGTGTTTTGTTTTTGCTACCAGTGCTCGTTTTTCTGTCGTTATTGATGTTTTAATTCTATTTTGACCACACCCTTGCCTCTTTTATTTTTTGTTGCTCCTTTCCGTTTTTGTTTTTTATATACACTTTTTGTTTTCTTTAATCGATATTGTCATTGTGACTATTATTGATGAATAACCAATCGATAAAGAATTATACCGCTATTTTTACTCTCTCATTTTTTTTTTCTTTTTTTGCTTTTAAGTTAAGCTCATTTTATCGTTTTATTTACCATTATAGGCCTACACAAGTTTATATTTTTTTAAAATTCTTTTCACTTTTCGGTTTATCGATTTCGTTCGCAACATATATATAATGCGTTTAAGAAATAAGGTTTTATTCTTATATAGCCGAAGGTTATTGAAAACGGATTTTTATTGAATACCGGCACTTAAAAAATTATTTCAAAAAATAGCAATTATTGATATGCCGGGATAAATATGCGACGAAATCAAAACAGGTTACAATTTGGCAAATGGCGTTAATTTTTTTAATACATGTACCGGTATCTAGTAACAGAGAAAACTTTAATACTGTACTGTAATTGGTTTTTATTTTTTGATAGGATTTTGAAAGTCTATTCAAATCCATTAATTTGCAATACTGTACTATAATTACATTGGGCGAATTAATTAAATTAAAAAATTGGGTTTGAGGAGATTAATAGGCGTATGCCTAGTTTTAATTCGTCAATGCAAGTCGATTATGAAATAAAACGAAAACACGAGGTTTTATTTTTCCGCGGAGGTTTTGGCGCTCATTATCATGACCGGCGTGAGAAGGGAGGAAGGGCGAGAGGAAATGGAGAAGTTAACATTCAAGTAAAGTTGAAGTAAAGAAATCACGAGTGTAGAAAGTTTTTAGAAAATAATTATCGTACAGTATTGTGGTTCATTTTCTCCATGATTTTTAACACTAAATCTAAAATTCGTTTTTTTTTTTGAATTAATATTATTTTGGGTTGGAAAATGAATTGTTTACATTGCGAGAAATTGCGTCGAAGTGCATGGAGAAGATGAAAGTTTATTGGCGAAAATGTTTCGATGGTACTGCAGTTACACGACAAGGGCTAGAGATATGAAGGAAAGGAGATTGAAAAAGAATTTGTTGACAATTTTCCTACCCGCCAGGAAAATAGGGGGATAAATGATGATTGTTCGCGCGACCTATATTCATTTTTAATGTAATGTTTTAAAAATATTATATTTCGTTATCGTTTATTTAAAACCATTTTTGGGAATTCTTTTTTTTTTTATTTATTTAATTGGCGAAAGGGATTTTTTTTTATTTGTGGGAAAGAATGGAAGGATGTTGATACCTAATATTCAAATGAAACCCGGATATGGTGTTTGACTTGGCGGTTGATAAACGCTTGTCGCATCCGATTGGAAGAGGTGAGGTTAGGCGAAGTTCCTCGCAAGTTTACTTACAACTTCGAAGAATTTAGAACAAAAAAAATTGGATGCGAGGAAATACAAAAATCGGCGAATCTTAATTTTTGATTAATCGATTTTTTTTTTTTGGAAAGAGTTTTGTTCTTTATGATGCGGCATTATCGAATTAATGTAAAGAAAAGTGAAAAACAAATTTGAAAGCTATTTACCCTAATACACTTTTTTCTCGATAAATGGTTGTAAAGAAGAAAATGTTTACTCGATGTAATGAGGGGAATAAAAAAAAATCGCCGCGAGCATCCGCATTTTATTTGGCTTTGAAAAGGTGGTACGAAAGAAATCAATATCTAATTACTTTATTTAATCACAGAGCGGGGCTGTACTCGTGTGTACTAAATGAGATAGAGAGCGAATATTGTGTGTATGTATTTGGGGGCTATTAGAAAATGACGAAATTTCTTAATTATCGCATGTTCAAAGTTTAGAAAAAATATTTTCGTTCACATCGAGAGGAAAACATGGAATACACAAGAAAGTGGTGGGAGAATATTATTATCGTCTTGTGCATAGATTATTTTTAGCGTTAAATACGATGGTATTTATAGAAATAATACTTTTGCTGTCGAAGTTTAAATGTTTATTTTATTTTCGTTTAGTTTGGGAATGCGATTTCAGAGACACGATGGCACTTTTTTTTTACTAATGATATAAATGTAATGATAATAAAAGGTTCAGCTAAATCATTAATTTGTAAATTGAAAGCGGTTGGTTTTTTATTAGTGAGGTTTGCAATATTTTTTTTATTTTTACTGTATTTTGGAATTTTAACGTTTGCTTTAATTCGAAATTTTTTGCTCCAGAGTTGGCGGCTCGTTGCATGAATTTGGCATCGGATTAAAAAAAATACATTGTCAAAGTTAAGAATTTTTCTCGCTTCGCTGTAGGCGTTAACTCTTTTAACTAGGTTTACCGGTAGTAACCGAAATTTTTATAAGTCAGACGTAGCTAAAAATAAGTTTTCGTCGGTGAAAACAAACTGTTTTGGTTGTTGTGAAGCTGTTTACGGAATTTTCTATAAACAATTTCATCGTCTAACTCTTTTTCAATTTTGAAAATCGGGGCTGAAGTTTATTATTTTACTCTTAAACGAAAGGGAGAAAAAAAATTGATTAGTTAATGATATTTATTGTTTACTTTTGGCTTATACAGTAAATGGTTTTATTTGGAGAACAAGTTTTTTTTCTCGTTGTTGAGTAAAATCCAGATCGAACGTATTGCTAGTTCAGTGTATTTACTCTTTGTTGTTGTCAATATACATTACTGTTGCTTTTTTGCGGGTTTCTCATATTGGGTTAGCGAGTTCTTTTCGCTGTAATGATGATCGCATTTGTTAGGTATTGCTGTTTTTTCAACTTCTTTTCTAATACATTCGAAGTATATTAAAAGTTTTTTATTAAGAACATTGTGTTTCGAAAACGAATTTCCAAAAAAAAAGATTTTTTGTATGGCTTATTCGATTTTTGTACACATTTTGCAGATAAAATTATTCTGTTGAGATGATAGAACTTTTATTACCACTCGTAAACGTGTCAACACCCCCAAAAAGAGCGCGATGATCGATGTCTTCTTATCAGTTTTTATACAATATTTTTTCTACAAAGTTATTTTAAAAGTTTTATTATTAACTTGATAGACAATAATTTCTAGAAATCATTTTTTACTGAATTTTACAATTTTAAAATTTTTATTTAGCATGGGTAAACATAATTCAAAGTTAGAACTATCGATTAAGAATTACTTCCTCTACTGTTTATAATATAAATATATGGTTAGTATGTAAACACACACGGGTTGTGCTGCAGCCTGCAGTATATGAAAAGTATATTGAATACATTATTTTTGTTAGAAATAATATTTAGAAACTTCATTTAATTTGTCTAAAAGATTATTGATGGAAATGCGGAAAATACTTGTTATCATTTGGGAATTTCTCAATAATTATTGGCTGGCAACTTGATTAATAACGAGACCTTTTTTTTGACTTCCGTAATATGTCGTCATAATTGTTTGTCAATAATGGTAACTTTTTATGTAAATACAATTACATGTACTATCGTTTTTTTTTTGTCACATGGACCAATAAGAGATATAACCTCATTGCTTATGTAATCATTTAAAGCTGGATCATTTTTTAGAAAAGTTTATCGACAACACAGGTGGTATGGTAGAAGAATTATTTATGACATCGTGTTTATTTGATTTAATGAAGTATCGTGACCAAAAAATACAACTTATTACGCAAATGTATCTGCCGGTTTTGAACTACATGTACTGTATGTTTAAACTTGTTGGGGCGTTATTATTAAGTGCGTAGAACTTATTCATGTTTTGGAATCTCGTTTTTTTTAGTTATTGAAGTTAACAAGAGAGCTAAAAAAAAAGCAGTGAATTTAGATGAAGGAAAATTATTATAAAATTTTGCATATTTAATTGATGCGTTTATATTACTTCCGGTTTGTTTGCTTTTTAAATAACATTATGTTCTTGATTTGAGCGGGAATTGAAAATTACGTGTACACGCAGTTTGCTTAAAAGTGACAGTGCCACCATTTTAAAAGTTTTTCTTTCGAAGGACAATTTGCCAGGTTTTTGTGATTATTTTTTATGTGTTAAAAATAGCGTCAGGAAAATTCCGGTAATACATTTTATTTTCATTAAATACATTACAAAAGTTGTTTATTGATTTTTTTTTTCAAACAAGACTTTATTCAAGGTCGTAGGTGCTAAATAACTTACGTTTTGAATGTGCAGCCTTGAATTTATTTCTTGATAAAGCAAAACTCTAGTTCATTATTTTTTTATGAAAATGTAATGACTGAATTTTCCTGATAGCCAACCGATTTACTAGAATGCATTAATTTGATATTTTTCACAAGCAGAGTCTATAGCTTAAACGACGATATTTATTATGCATTCAATAGGTTGAAAGTTTACAAAATTAATGATGGTGAAATCGATTCGATTAAACTTTATGATAATAATCGTATTTGCGGAATTTATTGATTTAATAGAATGACAAGATTTGTTGTTTTTGTGAGATCAATAATTTTAAGAAAAAAGATAAGAATTCCGAGTAATACGAGTACATGTAGTTGGGGGTTGTTTTTTTTTTCGTGGGTTTTCTGTAAAATATTTAAGGCCCGGTTTGAGCCAATAATATTGAGTGCGAAATATATAACCAAATTGTTTTTGTTTTTTATTTGAAAAAAAAAAGTGCGGTTTACGCTTGCGAGTAATTATGGACGATCGGGTATTAGTTGACCGTGAATTTTTTTTATCTAATGTGCATCATTTTTAATTCTACGAAGTTCAGATAGCTTGACGTTTACGCACTCAACAGGTACGCATAATATCTTTTTTTTTTTTTTTAAAAAAAAGCTAGTGTTATGTATTTTGAAAGTGGACAATTTAAAATTTGCAAAAGGTAGAACTAATTGCATGTATTTTTTATTATTATTTTCTTTTTTTTTTTTTTTTTTTCTTTTGCGAGCGATAAGGAGGCTGCGGTGTGGTTAGGGTAATATGTGTGAAGTAGGCTAGATATACGTATACAAAATCAGTTTGTTCGATAGGTTGAATTGGATTTGAAGAGGTGAATGTCTGGAAGACTAAACGTCTTAATCGGTACGTCAGTCACGCAAGCGCAATCGAATAACATTTTGTTTCACGAAATTTAACTTGCAAAACTAATTAATTTTATTTATTCAGTGGAAAAGTGGTATCGGATTATAAATAAAATGATTTGCTTCATTATTTAAATTTATTTGAAGAAGAAGAAAAAATAAGTCGACTCTGTAAATGTATTTCTATTCATAATTATTGGACATTACTGTTTTAATTAGAAAATATTTCAGAAATTGTATTCTTTTTTAAAAAAAAAAATATTAACACCGTAAATGACGTTTACTTAGGCGTAACGGAACATTTGTTTTTAAAAAAATAGTTTATGCCAAAAAAAAAAAAATTGTAGCGCGATTAGGTAAATTTGTTTGGATGGTTTGTTTTTAATGTAAAGTAACGTGCAGTTAGATACTTCGTCTCTATTTCCGCCAAAAGTATAACTTAATATTACAGTATTTTAAAAGGTAATAATTTAATTTTGTTTGTTCGTTTTCTCTTCAGTTTGCGCTTCGAGCGTGGTTTTTTTTTTTTTGATTGAAATCTGCCCCAGTTGGAGAAATAATAAACATCAAAAATAAAACAGCATTACACGTAATTATGGTGGTTTATGCTAACAGCAAGAGAATAGTTGTACAGTATTAAACATTATATAAAAACGCCTTAATATAATGCTGTATTCTTCCGATATGTCTGATAGGGTTGAAGAACTTCAAGGTCGAAGTACGCTTAGACTTAAATAGCAATACTAATTTGTTTTGTAAACGAAATGCGTTTTATAATTTGTTAAGTAATACACTTTGCAACGCGACTTAAATTACGTCATACCCTTAATCAATTTGTGACAGGATAAAGAAAGAATCATTGATGAGGGTGGTAGTGTATAGGAAAAGGTGGTTTTTAGGATGCATCGATTGATGGGGAAATTGATTTTTAAAATAAAGTACTGTATTGAAAACGTTTCGTTTAATCAATTCGTTTAAAAGTTGGAAAAAGATATTAAAAAGCGTTTTCTTTTTATCACTGCGAATACAGTAAGTAGTATGGAAAGTTGATAAAAGCGATAAGAGGCTTTAGATTTTGTTTGGTCAGTTGCCGATTGCGGTCTTTCGAGCGTGCTTGGAGATTTACACATGACGAACAATGCGTCCTATTTACTTTAACTTGGGTCAATTACAATATTATCTTTGCTTTTTCAAACTGAGCAAGTTGAAGTGTGTAGTAGGAAAAGGCGTTATGTATTTGGAAGGCTTATTACTTAAGGAGAAATGAGCGTGCTTGCGAGAAAGATTATTAATGATAATTTTATTCCGGGTAAGTAGAATTATTATTATTATTATAGACATGTCTTGGTGAGAGCAGACAACCTTGTGTTTTGTACGTGGTGACGTAAGGGTGGGAGGGGGCAGAAACGAGTGCCATGGTGTTTATGAAATCGATTGCCTTCGGTTCAAACGATTCTATAATAAACAAATAAAAGCGATTATCGGCGAGCGCCATTTTTCGCCTTTCGATATTATCAATATTCATAACGTTAATAATGGGTCGGCATTTATTTTTGAGTTAATTGTCAAGTACTTTTTTAATGGCGGGAGTAATTTTTTTTTTCTTTTCGGAGAATAGAGTATACGGAATCATGCGTAGTATATTAAGAGTTATTAAAGCATAATATAAACAACGTTAGTCAGGAGAAATAAGTTATTGAAAAACGAGTATTTAAAGTAACATGAAATCGATAACGTCTTTTCATAACTTTGGCTTCCGTAATGTGTTGAGCTTTAAATCATGTTGGAGCGATGATGCGCAGTGTTGTCGTTTGATGCGGCGACCCAAATTAATTTTTATTTATTTATTATTATTTTTTTTCGAGAGGAAAAGTAGAAGCGCCGACGATGGTTTTAACGAGAATTATTATATTTTAAGACGCACTTTATCAAAGGCGTTTTTCAATTAAATTAAAGGGGTAGTCGACGTGGCTATTTATTTACTCGTTAAATTAATTTTGTCGACGAGTAATTTTAATTTAGAGTTGAAATATTTTTTGTTTTCTTTTTTAAAGCTAAAAATGTAAATTAAGGCAGTTATGAATAATTCTAAACTGCGGTAGTGATTTAAGTCAGCCATTGACATTGCAAGTCAATGATGAACACAAGTACAGTACATTTAGTATTAGCTTGTAGTAAAGCTATTAGTATTAAATTGGAAGCCGGAAGCGATCGCTTGATTGAAAATGCCGGCGCAAAAACGATTAGTTGTGGCTGATGATGCAATTTACTGTTTTTCTTCAGATAAAATTTGGAATAAAATTTTTCTTTGCAACCTTAAGCATGAATGATGCTAAGGATAATTTTAGGTGCGTTTATGCATCAAGTTGTCAGTTCCAATGTAAAAGTTAGCTTATTTACTGGTTTCCGAATCGCAAAGATCTCTCCGACTGAGGAAATAAAAGAAATTGTTTTTATTTGTTACGGTTTTGAGCAATGCAAAATTTCACAGTGGAATGCAAACTTGAATATCTGTTGTTTATTAGTGGAAAGTGAGAGGGTGAAATGAGTTGGAAAGTCAAATAAATCTAA
>JAQGAY010002134.1:0-11552 GCA_034698085.1 Polydesmus angustus
AAACTAGCGAGAAGTAACGGTTCCATCAGCCTGTCCAAAATATGCTGTTTTGGCCATGCCAACAAAAAGTCCAGTTTCAACAACGCCTATAATAGAAATTTTTTTCTTTACTAACCGAACAATATTATTCTTATATCACATAAATACCAGGAATCATTTTGATAAACTGATCGGTATCTTTCCAATTTGGAACATTTACAAATTTCCAATCTACTATAAAGTTTCCATTGTCAGTTACAACCGGACCCTGAAAATAAGAAATGTACTTAAAATTAGGAAGAAAATTCATGATAAGTTGCTGAAATTCACTTACGGCTTTCATCACTGCCATTCTCAGACTTGCTTGTCCTTGCAAACCATTCAGTTTATTTATCACAGGCACGTATGCCATCGGAATGACTTCAATTGGAATTCCTTTTTTCCAATTGGTGCCAAGTTTCAAAGAATCTTTCCTAAAATCATACTGTAAATACATAACCCTACCTTTATCATTTAAAAATAAAATCAACGTGCCTATAATCAGCAACTACGATAAAGTTGTCAGCGCAAGAAGCCACAATTTTTTCCTGCGTTAAACAACCACCTCCTCCTTTAATTAACGTCAAATCAGCATCCACTTCGTCGGCTCCATCGATTGCAACATCCAGCTGAATTCGGCCAATTTATATTAAGTCATAGCGTTCATTGAGATCGATAAAAAAAAAAAAAAAAAATTATAGCAAAATACCTTGGGATTTCGTTCCAAATCAGAAAGATTTAATTTATTCTCAACGATAAGTTGCCTCGCCTGAAATAAGAAGAATTTGTTTTTCATTTATATCACCAATTTACTTAAATCAAATTAATTTACAGCATTTTACCTGAAATGAAGTGGGCACACACACAACTCGCAAACCCTCATCTTTAACGCGTTGCGCTTAAACAATAAACGATTCATCAGCAATAATTTTAATTGATTATTTTAGTTCGAAATTGTTATAATATTGTAGGCTACCTAAACGTTCCACCGCGTAAACTACTGTGGAACCGCTTCCAATCCCAACAGCAAAACCGTCCTAAAATTAAAAATATATTTATCATATACAAGTAATCTTTCGTAACAGAATTATAACTTAATTAGATCTTTTTATAATACTACCGGTAGTGGTTTTGTGGTTAAGCTTTTTGTCTCGTTCTTATGCTAGTCCTTATGGCGTTCGAGTTTAGACCTTGAAATTTATTTTTGAACAGATGTAAATGAAGAAATAAATTCTGAAGTCCAAACCATTGAACTAGCGATGTAAAAAGCCTAACCGCAAAATCTCTAGTAGGCCTACATAAAAATTATAATAATAATAATATTTACTTTAATATGCTCATCGACTGCTTTGTAAGCGGCCAATTTCTTTGAAACTTCTGTATTATCCATATTGCAAGTTTTTATAGAATGAGAAAGATAAGTGCGCAACGGAAAATGCTTTGTCCAAAGTATCCTAGATTTCCAAATCATTAATTAATACTAATTTCCTTTTATAAACTTTCGAGCATAGTGCAAGCAGCTGATCGTCTTCCTTCTAGTTTACCACCAATTTGAAGTTGTCCGTGGTGGCGATAGATGGAGGCACTTTCGCGTTGAAGAGGAACCTGGTGCTCCCTTGGAGACGATTGTCATATAGGCCAAGGTAATCTTGCGGTTGTAATAAAGGATTTGCGATCAAATTTTTAATCTACGTGCCAAATTAGTAGGTAAAATTTGATTAAAATTGTAATATTTATACATTAAAATATTATATTAACATTGGGTTTGATTTTTATAGGTTGAGAATGTTTTAATCTCTAAGGTTTTAACTGCATGCATCGTTTGGATACTGAGTTCCTTGTCGCTGTTTTGTTTTAAATTAATAAATAAAAGGTATATTAAGTTTTATAGCAAAACTACATGCAGGATAAATGTAGTTTGAAAAATTATTTTTTAGTTGTATACCGGAATACCGGTAATATGGATGCCAACTTGAAGTCTTTGCGTCCAGGAGATCCTCATCTAATCGAGAGTATAGTCAATCACCTGAAATGCGAAGGAATTTTTGATGAGTTTCGAAAATCCTGTTTAGCCGACGTTGATACCAAGGTGTGAAAAACTATTTGCAATTTCTGTCAACAAATTTATAAAATGTTATTATAATTATTTAATGGTGATAACAGCATTTTGCTGGCACCGTACCGATAATGGGCCTCAGTATTAAAATGTTTGCAAAATTATGAAACTTTAATTGGCAAAAAATAATTGCAAATTTGTAGTAGCGTAAATGTAACATTGACATTTTAATTTTTTTTTTGTTGCTTTTATTTAGCCGGCTTATCAAAATTTACGTATTCGGGTAGAAAGTTTCGCAGATGATTATTTAAAGGTGACCACATGGCGTTCGGATTTAAATAAAAATCATCTTCGAGATGGTCTTCGTCGCCGAATTCACGAGTAATTATATTTGTTGTTGTTATTTTAATCAAAAATCAAAACAAATTTTTCTTTTAAAAAATTATAAGGTCTGGCCTACTTACAACTGGGGTGGATAGAATAATAGATCAAATAGTAAATCCTAAAATTATTCCATTTTTTCTTCCAAAAATAGTCGAAATTGTTAATCGATTGCTGGGAATAAAAAATCAGGAAGTTTCTCAATCTATAGGCACGTAAATGTTTTTTTTTATAAAAGGACTATCGTGAGTTAATTTTTGATTTTTAAAATTATAGATGAATTAAGCGCAAAAAGTGTTTTAGCGGTAGCTCAATCATTATTGCAAAATAAAGACGAGTTGTTTGCGTTGCCCTCAAGGACTGAGATAATTGAAGAAGTAACTAATAGCCAGCCTAAAAGTTCCAAGGATGCAAGTAAAATGAAACCTAACGAAACCAAATCTAAAAGCCCTTCCGGCTCAATTTTGAAAACGCCGAAACCAATTTCTAGAAAAGAAGTCGGAACAAGCAAGCCCAAAAATCCCGAATCTCCTAAAAAGGACGACACTAAATCTGGCAGCTCGGTCTTTATGGATATTAAAAAAATAAAATATGAAAAGCAAAAGTTGATTGAAACACCTAAAATCGAGATTAAAGATGAATATAAAACTAAATCAACTGACAAAAGTAAAATTTTTGATAAAGGACTTGACAATAAAAGCAAAAGTATAGATAAACAAAAAAGTGTGGAAGAAAAAATCAAATCGAGAGAAAAATCTGGCGCCAATGTTATAGTTAAAAAAACTGATAAAAATTCAGAAAAACATTTCTCAAGTGAAACTGAAACATCTAGTCAGAATAACAGATCTCTAAATACTAAAGATGATAAATCTATTGTGAAAAAATCCAATATTAAACATAAGTCAAGCAAAACATCAGAATCGAAAAGTGGCGATTATAAATCATCAGAGAAAAAAAGTGAAACTGAAGCAAAATCGCAGACTTCAAAAGAGAAACTTAAATCTCCGTTTTCGTCCAGGGATTTGCAAAAGAGAAAATTTGAAGAGGAAGGAAATCCAGATTTGAAAAAATTAAAAAGAAATTCTTCATCCAAGGAAAAATCTCCAAATAAATTGGATTTGGATGACGGAGAACTTTCTGATGTTACCGTCAGTTCAGTTCATACCAGTGATCTTTCGGATTTCGATGACAACATTTCTCTTTCTGATATCGAAGATGAAGATTCTGGATCCCCAAACCAAAACACTCCTAAAAGCATAAGTAAAAATTTCGAAAATCCGATAAAAATTACAAAATAAATTAACGTGATTTGTTTAGAAGCGGAAAAACGCCTAGAAGAAAGCAATGTTGAAACTGCCGAAGAAAAAAAAGGTACGAAAATGAATTTCGAAATTTTAAAAGTAATTGTAAAAAATTAACGTATTGTTATTTTAGCTTGTCTTCAAATTAGCGAAGATGCTTTGATGTCTTCCGACGAATTAAGAACCTCTACAGGTGCTAGAGCTGGAAAAAACGTAATGAACATAAATGAACCAAAACGCGAACTGCGACGCCAACGAAAATTGAATACAAAATACACTTCGGGTGATTTTTCCACAATATTCGCTAGCAAGCATTATGACCGGCATTCTCAATCTAAAAGTCATTACGAAAGGGAACATAAGGATATCGCCAGCGATACAAAAGCATCACAACACGTTTCAACAGAGTTTACAAACTTAAATGAAAAATGTAATTTATTGGGAAGTCCAATTAGTGACACACCGTCGGAGCCAGAAATTTCAAAATGCGGTATGTTAATCTTGAACTATAATGAACAGCTAATTATTAATTTTAATTATCTTAGGTACTGACAATTTCCATTCCCCCATTTTAAGTAGTGAAGATGGTCTTGACAGCAATGGTAGCACTAGCAGAAACGCTTCAAAGTCTAGTCCTAAACCTCAATTTGAACGTAAAGCTTTAAATAAACAATCCAACAGGTAAATTAGTTAATAAAATAGAACAAGTACACGAGTTACAAACAATTATATTTTAGGCGTGGATCTTCACCTGAAAATTATTCATCGCAGCAGTCTAGTAGTTTAAGCCACGTCCGTGATGAACCAGAGCCAACTTTTTCTAAAAAATCTATTTCAAAGTAACCAGCACGATTTTATTATAGTAGTAAAATTTAATTTATTTGCTGGATTATTTTAAAGATTGGATAGCCGTCAAAGGTATGACAATTCTGATTTATATAAACCACGGCCAGTTATAGTTAATTCACGTCGTCGAGGAAGTAGTTCGGCATCAATTGAAAAGCGGGCTCTTTTAGATACTGAATGTGTTTCTTCGGGAGGAGAAGGAATCTCTCCAAAGTAAGTTTTAATATAAACAACGTTGCTTAAAAATATAATTAAGAATATTTTCAACTTTAATTTAGAAGTAGTTCTAATGATACAAGTTCACCCAATCTATTAAAAAAGTCCCCAAAGTATCATTCAGAAGGTCATCTACCATTTAATAAACGTCGTCGCCATCTTCAGAACTAATAATTTATGTCTAATATTTTGAGTCTAACACTCGCATAATTTTACTCGTTATTTTTAACATCTCGACAGTCGAGCTTGGGAACTCCTAATTTTAGATGCATAATGCTTGTCCTGAAAGGCATCATAAGATTATCATTGAACAATTTGCCATAGACAAAATAGAAGTAGGCCTACACTAAACAGTTGTAAATACCTAAAATAATACATTATTAAATTATAATGTAGAAATTACAATATCCTTCCTGGCAAATATTAAAAAACGTACAACTCTTTTATAATTATGACAGTAAATTTTAAAAGTTAAGACTAGCGCGCTATTATTTTATTAAACTTCAATTAAATAATTTAATAGCTTCCAATTTGCTTTTACTATTTTAGAAGCACTTTTAGTGAACTTCTTGTGGTGAACTTAACGTTGTGTTGGTTCGTGATACTGAATGCGTTGTGCATGTACTGTATGTAAACATCAGAAAAGCTGGATAAAATTTTAGATCAAAAAAATTTTTAATTTTTATACAAAGTTTTTGGTTAGTTAAGTTCTTATATAAAACAAATGAATATCAAAAACGCATAAAAATACCCACTCTTGCGGTTTTGTCATTCACCTACAGTAATTACATTCTTTGCTGAGCAAGAGTATTAAATGACATGCGGTAATATTTACATTAAGGTCACTCTTACACAATTTCATCAACTTTTGTTTTAAATAATTATATTAATAAAAATTTGACGGCTGTTATCCCTTGATTATTTTTTGAATCATTCAGCTACGATCGTTACCGTTAGTTTACGATCACACCATTTGAACGATCTGGGCAAATTAATCTTTAAAAAAACAAAAAAATATTCTTAAGATTTTAATTTACAAATTTTATAATTAAATCGTTAGCAATACCTCCTCAGGTTTGTTTAACAATTGTAAGTCTTCTAAAACTTTAGGCATAACTTCGTCACCTAGTAAAATCTGTCAAAAATAAATTTTAATTAATAAGATTACATAATTTGATTTCATTTCACCAACCTGTAACCAGGGCCCGTGTGCTGCAAATGGATGCTCGTGATCTACAATAGCACCAACAACTTGAGTAGCTACAAACGTAATTGCGACGTTACCGACAACACTTTTAAAAGTAAAATGCCTTCCATGTTTTAATCGTCCCCTAGCACCACAAAATCAATATAATATAGTACATAATAATTATATTAATAACAGAAACAATTATACCTCATTACTAAAGAAAGTAAACTAGCTGCTTCGAGATTCATTGTAATTTGAACGGCGTCTAATGTTCTCGTTTGTAATAATTCTAATGTTCCAGTATCACTACTACTGGCATTACTAGTTTCATACGAAGATTTCTTTGATGCACCTTTACTACTAAATATATAAATAAATTTTTTAATATTTCAGTTAAAAGTTAAATATTAAAAATAAAACGTACAATGTTGAACCACGGCTGTTCATTTGAGGCAACAAAGGTTTAGATGAAAGAAGTCCCTTTTTCAACACGGCTTTTATCTCTTCAGATTCTAAAATTTAACGTTTTAAAATTACCGGTATGGTAAAAATAATTTTGAAAAACTTAAAACCTAATTCTGAAATTTGTTGCAAGTGATTTTTTCGTTCTCGTTCAGTTAATCGTCTTTCATACATTTCGGTTTTTTCCAACAACACCAAATCAACTTCAGACCATGCGCAACGGGCACTTACCCCGCTTAAATTAGAGCCATCTTGCTCTATACCTTTATCCACAGATTCCTAAAAAAATATTACACTCGTAAAAACAATTTAAACTGCAAAATCAAAGGTTTAATATATTACTTGTATTTGTGGATCTAGCTCAAACATGGTCTCGCCTCGTCTCATATCAGTCACCAGCCAACAACCACCGGCTCTATACCAAACAAATAAAATGTAATTACAGTAACTGACATTAGATTTGAAAAGATGAATATCGTACCCGCGAACTTGTTTCATTAACTCGATAACTCCAGGTCCATTCCAATGTTGGGCCGCTTGCAATTCTTCAGCACAAACACCTACAACCTAGATTTAATCGAATATTAAGTTATTAAGTTCGAATATCAAGTACAGTACAACATTTTCAATATTTCAGTATAAATACCTGGATAAAATTAATAGCTCCGTTAGCTGAATGCATTATTCCTAATTGAGGATCAATCGTCAAAAGCATATGCTGAATTCGAGATTCGCTATTATCGAGTGAACAGTGCCAAGAAACGTGATCTCCAGCGTAAAGTATGTTGTCGGATTGAAATACGTATTTTGCTAATGCTTGCATAACCGCTGCCGGCCACGTAGGTGGATTCGTCTCTTTAGGCTCTCTTTTAAGGCGAAATGTTAATTCAAAACCAAAACCACTTGGAGTTGCGCTTTCTGATTTTCTTTAAAATAAACATTTTCAAGTTTCGGATAAATTTATTATAATTTATAAAGTATCATCGCTAAATAAATTACTGGTGAACTCTTCCATCGCCGTGTAAATCTGATAAGCCGCAACTAATGTAATGCCAGTGAGGTGGAACATTTAATTCTGGTTTTCCATCATTCGAATACATGGTAACATAATCCAAAGGATCTGGTCCTCCCAACCTAAGTCATTCATTTAAAAAAAAATTGTTGTAAGTTTTATAATTATATTATTTTAGTATACGAATTACAAAACTAATCGACAAATAGTATGTACAAACTCTGAAAAAAAATATTTTTCAGTTGATGTAATTTAGTTTAAAATAAAATTTGACATAATTTTTTGACAAACGTTTTTAAGTGTTTTTAGGACAAACTTAATTCAATTAATTGCAACTGAAAAATTAAGCACGTTAATAATGATAATCGTTAAATATTCCAATAAAATTTAAGCGAAATATTATACATTTTGTTTAACTTTTTATTAGTCAATGATGACGATGAAACCATTCAACGAATGCTTGTTTATACATTTGAAAACTTCAAGAAAGTTATGAGCGAATCTAACTAGGCCAATGATACCTATTGACTTGAATCGCTTACTACTGATTAGTTAAATGAAATCCTAACAATGTTTATGTTTGACATACCAGTACTTGACAATCGCTGTGACCTGTAGCGGATTAGGCTGATTTGGGTAAATCTTTCTACACACATTGTAGATTGCTTCTAAACCTGCCGGGGTTTGAGATTGAGTAAAATTCCCTGGGGAATTTGCAGGTAGATTAATAGGAACGGAGCATAGAATCTTTTCCCTCGCCGCCATTTTACACTACCGGTCCATGTACAGTAGTTTGAAAGACTGCGCATGTTAAACTACTTTGAGCGACAGTGCGCATATGACGTAAAATTCCGTGACGTAATGAAATGTATCTCAGGGTTTCTTCAGGCTTCAGGGGCAATTTTATTTTACTCGTGTAAATTATTGTAAAATACAAAAGGATGCCATTCGTCTCAATTTATTTCTACATTTCCAAAAACCAAGACCACTACCAGCCAGTACCGGATTAATCTCTCTGGCATCTGGAATAATAATATGACATCTGAAGAAAAAATTATCCACTTGGATCCACCTTAGAAATTACAGTAGGCCTACTGTTATTATTTAGGCTAATCATGACACTACCATCTTGATGCTTGATAAAATGATAACCCTTGATACTCGTACTACTGTATTACGGTACTGGACCTACTGTTAGGGACTGCGGAAGATAAGCCAGCGTCCTGTGCAGGTAAAAAAATATGCAAACTCTAGCAATAAAATTAGAGTTCATACATGTAGGCTTACTCTTTTTGGACGATGTGATCTTTCGGTTCGTGAGTGTTACTGTATTCCTCGATCTAGTAGGCTACGTAGCTAGAAATTTAGAAACTAGTAAACCATTCAAATCAGTTACTACCAGTGCTAGATATGCAATAATGTTTGCTATCACTTAAAAATTACTAAAATCAGCAGATTCGCTTGAATATAATTATTAAAGACCAGATGAAAAACAATAAAAAAAAAAGGAATCCTTGCCCGGCCTGTGATACCTGGGAGAGAGCCCAGAGAATCCCTTTACTGACACCTGTAAGGTTACGGACAGTTATACATATACATTTTGACATTTTATTATCAAATATAACAATATTGTTGGTTATACTGTAATGAATAATTAATTATTTTGATCATTGTTTTCATTCTTGCACTTGAAAGCCCTTCGATCTTCTTGCCAGACCTACAGTATAATATGTGAGAGCCGAAAGTAGGTAGAAGCGTGGTAGGAGCAACTCGGTCTCATCTTCCTTGGTCTCATCCAACTCTTTTCAGACCCGCATTACTTTGGAACTGGTAAATTATTTCCAATTTGGAAAAGGATCTGCAAACAAACAATGTATATTCTTAAAAAATTTAGTAGCCTACAGTAGATCTGCAAACTTGAGGGCATCACATAATTATTATCTACCGTATAAATTTCTGTCACATGTTTTTGAAATCGTTATAAACTAAATTTATTTTATCATTTTATTAAAATGTGTTTCGAAGTAAATTATAAATTATTTTGAATAATATTTTAAAAAACGTATTTACAAATGGCACAATAATAAAAAAAATCAACATTTAAAAAAATGAGTTTAATTCAAAATGCACTAATGCTCGATCGACTGTCATCTAAAAAAAATTACAGTAAAGCTAATTTTTTAAAAAAAAAATTTGTATTTTTAAAGTACCGATTTAAAATACACAAGTTTGAATGCAGATCTCAGTTTCTACGTCATTGGTAATTTGCACGTCACTTTAAAAAAGACCTTTAATCACTTCAGGTCAAGTTATTACCGGTAATGAAAAGTTTGAAAATTTTCTGCCCTTTGGCCCAAATTTACTTAGTATATAAACTGAAATCAGCGATCGATCGCGGCTTTACATTTGTTTTCTTCTCCGCGAATTGAAGTATAATTCTTTTGCTTCCAAGATTAGTCATTCATTTTATTTTAATTCACCGTTTGCTATGTCGTCCATCAACGAAATTGCAAATAATTTCAACGGTTTAAGTTCGGATTCTAATTATTTAATTAATACAACAGCGGAAAACGAAGATTTTGATATGAATCAATTATCGGCGCTTTTCGGTCCAAATTTCCGCCCGATTGAAATGAATCAAACGTCTTTCACGTCGTCGAGCAATTTGCCAAACTTTTACGAAGATTCTGGTTTTAATTCCAACAACAGCAGTTTTAATACTACCAGTAATTCTAGCAGCAATGAAACGAGTCCACTTCACAATCTAAGCGGAGGTTATTATTCAACGAATATTTATAATCCGAACAACGTGGCTAATGTTACTTTCCAAAACTCTCAAAATTTTATCCCTAATTTTGCCTACACAGTGGATGATTATCCATTTGTTCCAAAACGCCTTCGTTTTGCGGAATATTATTTTCGACATCGAAATGGACCTTTGGAGGAAAGTTGTCCTACTCTCCTGAATGCACTTGGGTATACTACAAATTCAGCAACAAACCAGAATTTTCAACAACAAGCAAATACCAATGGCAATACAAATTATGGATTTTCTAGTTGTACTCCGTTTCAATTTAAAACCGAGAATTTTAAAAATTATTCTCACCAAGACGGAACCATATCTAGTTCGGCGGCGACTGGAGTCCGAATGGAAGCTCAACATGCATCAAATTGTAAATAATTTTGAATTTATATCTTTCAGGTGTAATAATTTTAAATCTTAAAAACGTATTTTTTTTTCGCAGATGTTGATGACCCGAATAAACCGGTTATAGGTAGAAAACTAAGAAAAAATTCGAGAACTCCATTTACTCAGGAGCAAATTCAACGATTGGAGCTGGAATTTGAACGGAACGCATTTTCTTCAAATTATGAAGGTGTAGCAGGTGAAATCAATATTACACCGAAGCAAGTATGCCACTTTAATTGGTTAGCAAAATTATATTAAATTATATTCGTTTTTGCTGGTTCTAGGTTCAAGTCTGGTTTCAAAATAAACGATCAAAACTCAAACGATTATTCAGTAGAAAGAAATTTAAACTCGCTAGAAAAACAAACAATTTTGTTTAATTTATAATTCGTTTAGCCAAATTTGTACCGGTATTGTACATGTATATAGTTTTTCGCAATTTGAGTTTAATACGATTTATTCAATTCCGTGCGAAATATATTAGACTGAAAATTGTTATTATTATTGTAGTTAATAATAATTATGGTTTATTTTTCGTTTAAACAAAAATTGGAATAGAAGCGTTTCCAGAATTAAGTTGGAATAAAAAAAATTTAAAATTATTTTGCAAGAAAACCTCAATATTTCAAGCAGAAAAACTTTTCAAATTGATATAAAAGTCTCAATATAAAATTTGCATCTACAGTATATTCGTCTGTACAATAAACGATTTAAAATTGTCTATAATTTACATTAAAATAAAACTCCCATAGTTTACAAGATACATTAAATAGTCATGATTCATTTCCTAAACAAAAAGCCGCTTCAGATTGGGGCTGTGACTTTCTACAAATTTATTTACAACTAAAGATGCTAGTTTACGAGCTACAAGGTTTTTTTTT
>JAQGAY010002135.1:0-11551 GCA_034698085.1 Polydesmus angustus
ACTTTATGAATATAAAAAAAAATTTCAACTTTTAAATAAAAACTTTTGTTTTCTATCAAAATTACTTTTTTCCTAAAATCTGGGACACCCTTTATTATACGTGTATATTCTAGATTATCTACTAGATAAGTTGATATCGCTTTACGCATGCGCTGGCCCGCATTACTTGTTCACCTGATAACACATTATTTTAACAGTGTTATCAACAACGAGTGAAGCTTTTCAATGCTTTTTTCACTGTAAATTAATTACCAGGAATTAAAAATGTCTCTCGAAACAGGTAAATTACTAGATTCTACTAATTAAAACATAAATTAAAAAAAAACTATATTAATTTAATTGATCGAAAGCCATAGACGACGATGAGAAATGGTTTTCACAATATGATGACGTAGAGTGGATCGATGACGTGGCGCAGCATCAGTGTACAAGGTGCCACAAAGTCCTCGTCCAGCACTACATTTCCAACTGCCAGCATAAATTCTGCTCAAATTGTAAGCGAATATTAGATGACGGAAGCCACAGATGGAGGTGTCCCGATTGTAAAGAGTTCATCAAAGATTTAGTGAGTTCAAAAGGTCATTTAAATATAAAAGTTAAGTGATTAATTCATGTTTTTGAGTGTTTAGGGGCGACAAGATTTAGAGTTTAAGGACAGAGTAGGGCGCCTTCGTCTGCACTGTCCTCACCGGAAGTACGGCTGCAAACACAATGGCCCTTTTAAAGATTTAAGAGTAAGCATCTTCATAAGAAAAAGATTAAAAAAATTGCAATATTTGCTTTCATTCTATAGGAGCATTTGCAAGAATGTAAACACACAAAGGAAAGCGCACTTCCGGTACTCTACGAAGGGCAGATTACCAATGAGGTAGGATTTGAACAACACTTATTAATAATAGAGAGTTTGCTGGTAAGCTTTTGCATGTTATTCTTACGCTTACGACGTCATTAAACGATAAGATAAAAAAATTTTATCAAAAAAAAATTGTTTTTGTTTTTTTTAATAAAAATTCAAATTCTGAAGTCATCAAATAATAAAAAGCGTCTCATGCTAAACCGCAAACTTTCTTATGTTTATAGTGTGCTTAGTAACAGTTTTTTTTAAGATGTTAGAACGAATGTTTACGATGCAAATGCTGGAACTAAGGAAAGAAATGAAGCGGGAGATGAAGGAGTTGGAAGAAAGATGCCTTAATAAAGATGTGGATGCTGAACAACAAAGTGTGAATGAGAGTGCGTGGGAGTTGAGTGTAGAAGTGGACCAAATGAAGCGAGAGATAGCTCACATAATAAAGAAACAGAAAGATGGAAAGTGGAAATTAAGGGTAAAGTTATCCCAAGTTAATGACAGAATAGACGGAGTTAAATCGGATTTACACGTGGAGACAACACGATTAAGAAACGAGATTAAAGACTTGCCAAGTAATACTAATTTTTTAATAAGAAAAATTCTCGAAATAACTTTTTTTAAAAACACCTATCGTATTGTCAGAGCAAGCAATTGAAAGCAACTCTTCGATTTTAGACGGCATTTCATTGGCTGTGGAAGAGAATAAAGCTAAAATAATGAAACTGGAAACGAAAACAGAGACCTGGATGGAGATTATGGATTTTAAGGATAGGAAAAACAATGATCTAAAGCACGAATTAAAAAATGAATTCAAAGATGAACTAAAAACGCATAAAATAAACGTTGAAAATAAAATAGAGCTGTTTGAGCAGACGATGAATGAGATGAAGATGACGCAAGAGAGGAAGTGGACGGAGAATAATGAGAGAGTAGGCGGAGTTAATGATTTTGAGATAAGTTTAGTTGAAGTAATTAAAAAAGCTGAGACAATGCTAAAAGAAGTAAATAATATTAAAACGGAAATAGAAAAACAAAAGGTAGCCTATTCAGCCATATGCAGCAAAATATTCATAATGAAACCAATGTTAACTGCAAAAAATTTTTTTTTTAATTAGGAAAATGTAATCGAGATAAATAGAAAAATACAGTTGATTAACGAAGAAAATATCAAAGTAAAAAGTTACCTGTATATTTTTTTTTTCTCTAAATAATTTTTTTTTTTGTTTTTCTTTAAGATGATTCGACAAGTCGAATTCCTCCAAAATGATATGCTAAAATCGACCATAAAACTAAACTCCGACCAAATAACTTATTTACCAATGAAAAATGATAGTTCCACTGAAAATAAAATTTTAGAACAAAAAGTGCTTCATTTAGAAAGTTTGTTTCTGTTGAAAACTCCTCAGGTTTGATCCGTTACTTTATTATTAATCAATAATTTTTATTATTGCTAAGTACGAGGGCTATTTTTCATTAAAGGGGAATGGATTTTTCTAATTTTTTTTTTTTTTTTTAAATTTAAAAAAACAAAAGTTACCGGGTTTTTTTGGTAGACATGTAAGCTATTTTTTCATGCATTTGTCTTTCAGCTTTATGCAGTTTTTTAGCCGGTTTACAAGGTTTTTGCGAACCTTTGCAATAACATTTTCCGCCATTCAGCGCACGAGCTAACAATTTTTTTTTTTTTTTAATTAGTATTTTTAAAAAAAATACATGCTTTTATTGATAAACATGTACATGTACACTATTTTTCCACATACTCACCGTTTCGTTGTATGCATTATTTAAACCGCGGAACAAGTTTCTTGAACCCCTCTTCAAAAAAATTCCCAGCTAACTTTTTATTCCATTGAGCTCGTGCGTTGGGTTGGCGGAAAATATATCTGTAGAAGTTCGCAAAAACCTTGTAAACCGGCTGAAAACCTGCATAAAGCGGAAAACCAAATACATGAAAAAAAAACCTACATGTCTACCAACAAAACCCTGTAACTAGAAAAATCCATTCTCATTTAATGAAAAATAGCCCTCGTATTTGTTTTAATTTTTTTTTTTAAATTTAAATAGATGAATATGTTCAATCTGGCGGAAGGTCAAAGCCACTTTAGACCTGATTTTAACTACAGAGTAATGATGCTAAAACATCATTTGCAACGCCTTCCGTACGAAGAAACAAGTAAATGGTTCGAGTGGGCCGAATATCCGCTTCAAGCGCGAATCAAAGTGAGAATAACTAGTCGTAATTGCGTAGATTTGTCGCTGTCTTTAAAACCCTTTCAATCTAAGTCATCGGCGGATATGAAAATCCTTCCTCAAGTTTATTACGTAGTAAAATATCAACCCGCGGGATGGCATCCTAAACGTATCTATAGGGTAGCGAGTTACGAATTTCCCACAAAATTTAACTATTCATTAGCTTACGAATTGCGTATAAACCTGGATTCAGAATTCACTAATGCATCGCATTACATTAATGACGGGCTTGACGTTGATGTCTATGTGGAACCACCAAATATAGCGCGTACAGTCTACAGCTACGATGGGACATTAAACTGGGCCATTGACAACTATTTGAAGAGAAAGCTGTTAACAACTAAGGATTTAGCGCGATTGAAAGAGATGACGAGAAATGATTTGGTAGAGTATCACGAGAGCCCCTATTTTTACACCGGAAGTAAAGGATATAGGATGCAAGTGAGGATGTGGTTAGCCAATGGGTTGAAAGCTGAGATTAGATTTCTGACGGGAAAATTTGACGATGACCTGTCTGCGACCTTTCCACATCAAACTACCGTCACCCTCTTCAACCGGAAGAATTCTCAGCACAACATCACCAAAACCGTGAGACAGGATATTCAACAAAATAAGTATTATATAATGGACGTGTGCAATGATAAAGAAGTAGAGAATATGGTAGAAAATGACCATATATTTTATAAGGTGAATATTGAACCTTCTCAAAAATAATTTAAAAAAATTAAATCTTGTAGGCTTTTTTTCGATCGCTCTATCATCCAATATGATATTAATTTTTTTTTTTCGTGAAAGCGAAACTTCATCAAAATACTGTAATTGTTATTGCATTCAATTCAAACAATCATTATTTTTTTCCCCTGCTCTAAATCACTCCTAATTACGTTGAGTTTTCTGTGGAAAAATCATTACTCCGCAGTTGGTGCATTGCATTAACAAAATTATTAATGATGTATTTATCTTGAGCCAATTATGAAAAAAAAAATATTGATTGTGTTAGTACATCATTATTTTTTTACGATAATAATTATTTTTCAACACGAATAATGTAGAGAAGGCTCCTCATTACGATATTAATTACAGTATTCTGCAAGTCTATGACTTAATTTTTTTTCGTGGAACCGAAACTTCCATAGCATAATTATTATTGTAATTGTATTCAATCACAAACAATCATTATTTCTCTTTTGCTCATTAATGACTGCGAATTACGTTGAGTTTTCTGTGGAAAAAATCATTACTCCGCAGTTGGTGCATTATATTACCATAAGTTAATGATGTATCGCTCTTAAGGCAAATACGAAAAAATGAAAAACAAAAATAATGAGTTTACACATCATTATTTTTCGCCAAAATAATGAGGAAAATGTTTTTTGTTTTCGGTTTCGAACGCATAATATTATGCGCGTTGATCGAAAACAATGATAAATGAGAGTATGGTAGGCCTATATAAGGTGAAACGCAATTTAGAGGAAATCACAGTTGAATTCTTAGCTCTTATAAACCTCATAAAAAAAGCCTTAAAAAGTTTTTTCAAAAGTCTGTTATTTTTTCGGATTAAAAAATGTCCCGAATGGTAATTCTCATGTTGCTGGCGTCCCTAGGCGCTGTTCAAGCCGATGATTGCGGAGACAAAACCAGCTGCGAAGATTATGTTTCATTCTGCGGCAAAGCCGATGGAACCGACCGCTACGTGTGCTACCCCTTGATTTCTGACCCAGATATTTTATGCGGCGCTTGTAATCCTACAAGTGAGGCGTGTGTCCCGAGTTTCGCCGGTCAAGCCTACTGCACATCGTCCTTCATAGATAATTGTCAAACAGGTAGTTGTCCCTCTGGCCTGGCCTGCGTCTCAGCTGCATCCAATAAGGGCGCCTGTTTTCCCCTTGCCAATCCAACCGGGTCCGTGCCATGCTACGACGACAAGACCTTTTGCAACGCAGGCCAGGGCTGCTACGGAGCCGACGACGACAAGAACATGACGTGCGCCACGCTGGCTGGAAACGATGCCTTATGCGCCGCTTGTAAGAAGAATAACATGGAATGTTACCAGGGTACCCAGCCGGCGCAAGCAGCGTGTTTAGAATACGTCGATTGCGCGAAGAAATGCTCGGATACTACTACGCAATTCTGCGCCAAGAAAAAGGCCGACGGCACCGGCGTGTGTCTTACATTTAGCACTTAAAAAAATACATATAGTTAAATGTAAGGGAGAGATTTCGGATGTAGGCTATATGTACCCGAATATTTAATCGATCAATAAATTTTGTTGTAATCGATAAAGTATTTGTTTTTTCTTCTGGCGTTTTCTTCATTTTTTTTTAATTAATTAGGCCTAAATAATACGCAGTACAGTAGTTGTTAAAAAAAATTTTTTTTCCTCTTAGTGAACTTTTTCTAATAAAACGTAACAATGCGTAAATAATGATAGGAATTTGTAGCTTTTGCTTTCCAATGTGCAGTTAGAAATTAATGTTCTTTTAAGGAAAGGAAAAATGAAGAAAGTACTCTTTTTTTAATAAAAAGCTACTGTAACTTATAAAAAAAAAACTAACTAAATAAAAGTTATGATAGAAAAAGTTAAATTTTATTTTGAAAATAAATATTGTCAAGTATAAATTTTATCAAGTTATTTCAAATTTTTTTAAAATTTATTCGTCAATTTTCCTTTTTATCAATATTTTTTTGATGCTTAAATCATTTTTTTGAATTTTGTTTTCGCAATTTTGTTTCTAACACTTTTTTATTCAATTTTTTTTTTTTTTTGTCAAATTTTTGTCATTTTTTTTCCAACATTTTTTATCAATTTTATTTTTCAATTTAATAAAAAAAGGATTGATAAACAGTTTATTTAAATTTTTTTCAATTTACTTACCGGTATTAAAATTGACAAAAAAATTGATCAGCAAAAATTGACGGCAGCTTTTTAAGAGATGGTTGCCAAAAATCTGTTGTTTAGGAACTAAAAATGTTTCGAAAGGAATGAAAATTACAGTGAATGGAGAAAAATAGTGTACAATGGTAAATAAATATTGTTTCCAATTTTTAAATTATTATTTTGCTTTTTCTTGATGAGGGAAACTTACTTTTCAAATAGCCCTCGTGTTATAACATAACTAGTGTGACCTTATGTTAAACCTCAACATCACACTGTCATTAAAACTAATCAATAACAATTTTTTTTTTTTTGGATGGCCTTATCATCCAATATGAAAAATAGTAAGCAGAGATGGCTCCTTATTATAATAATAATTTTTTTTTTCGTGAAAGCGAAACTTCATCAACATACTGTAATTGTTATTTTATTCAATTCAAACCCTCATTATTTTTCTCTGAGCTCTTAATGACTCTTAGCGTTTACTTTTCTGTAGAAAAACAAAGTAATTTTGTATAGGGTGATTTTTCTAAAACGCTAATTTTGAAAATCAACACATCAAGTCAAATTTTATTGAAAATGAATTAATTTTTTTTATTTGTACTCAGCAACATCATATCTTTAATAATCAAAAACAATTTTTGGAATATGACCTCTCAAACTGAGTCGGCACGTGTTTATACGCTCAAGGAAATTTCTATTATCCCTATGGCAGGTGCCGACACATGCCGAGATAAAGTCGGCAGGTGCAGGCAGGATGGCGGAAATGACATCAAGTGTTAGCAGCAGGGATTTTAAGCGTGAGCACGTTAACAAGTGCCGACTCAGTTGGAGAGGTCATATTCCAAACATTGTTTTTGTTTATTAAAGATATGATGTTGCTGAGTGCAAATAAAAATAATTAATTCATTTTCATTAAAATTTGATTTGATGTATTGATTTTCAAAGTTAGGGTTTCTAAAAAATCACCCGATATTTATCTTGAGCTAATAACGAAAAAATGAAAAACAAAAATAATGAGTGTGCACATCATTATTTTTCCGCGATGATAATAATTATTATTCAATGCGGAGAATGCAAAGATGGCTCCTCATTATGATATTAATTATTCCGTAAGTGTTTGATTTATTTTTTTCGTGGAAACGAAACTTCCATAGCATAATTATTATAATTGTATTCAATCACAAACAATCATTATTTCTCCCTCGCTCTTAATGACTCCCAATTACGTTGAGTTTTCTGTGAAAAAAAAATCATTACTCCTGCAGTTGGTGCATTATATAGGGTCATTACGGAACTTAGCAAATTTTTAAAAATGAATAAATCAGTCAAAATTTAACGAAAATGCATTATTTTTTTTATATTTACATTTATCGACATCACACATTTAATAATAAAAAACAATTTCTAGAATATGGCCTCTACAACTGAGTCGGCACGTGTAAACGTGCTCACTTTGACGGCTAAAACTTTTACGGACTTCCAGTCTGCACCTGCCGAATGAATCTCGGCACGTGCCGGCATCTATCATAGGATTAATGCAAATTTCTTCAAATTTCCTTGAGCGCATTAATACGTGCCGACTAAGTTATAGAGGTCACATTCCAAAAATTATTTTTTATTATTAAATATGTGATGTCGATAAATGTAAATATAAAAAAATAATGCATTTTCGTTAAAATTTGGCTTATTTATTCATTCTTCAAAATTTGCTAAGTTTCGTAATATATATATTACCATAAGTTCGCTCTTAAGGCAAATACGAAAAAATGAAAAACAAAAATAATGAGTTTACACATCATTATTTTTCGCGATAATAATGAGGGGAAAATGTTTTTTGTTTTCGTTTTCGAACGTATAATATTATGCGCGTTGATTGAAAACAAAAATAAATGAGAGTATGGTAGGCCTATATAAGCTGAAACAAAATTTAGAGAAGATCACAGCTGAATTCTTAGCTCTTATTAAAACCTCAAAAAAAAAAAAAGCCTTAAAAAGTTTTTTCAAAAGCGGAATGCAGCTCGAATGCTGCTACGCAATTCTGCGCCAAGAAAAATGCCAACGACGCAACTGGCGTGTGTCTTCCGTGTAGCAAGACAAAAGTTAATAACTAATAGTTGAAAATGTAAGGAAAGATATTTCGGATGTATATGTACCCGAATGTATTAATTGATCAATAAATTTTGGTTGTAATCGATAAAGTATTTTTTTTTCTTGTGGCGTTTTTTTTTTTCTTTTTTAATTAATTTAATAATACACAGTAGTTGTAAAAAGAGATTTTATTTTTCTCAATTTATTTTTCTGAATTTTTAATGAACTTTTTATAATATTGCGTAACAATGCGTGAGTGAGAGAAATTAATTTTGTAGCTTTTACCTTAAATAGGAGTTAAAATTTAATGCTCTTTTATAAGGAAGGGAAATTAGAAATACAAAAAATACTTTTTTTTTGTAACAACGTAACAACGCGTGGACGAATTTGTAATGTGATTTTGTATACAGAATTTCGCTTTTGCCTGAAATGGGAATTAGAAATTAATGTTTTTTTTTACGTCAGTATTTAATTTAGGAAATTAAATATTTTCCAAGCTTTTCTTCACTTGACACAAAAGACAAAAATAATTATTGTAAATCTGGTTTCCAAATTAAAAGTAAACTTAAAAAAAAAATTTTATAAATTTTTGATTCAAAAACTGTTTAATTCAAAATGGAAATGTAGTGAATGACTTAATTTACTTTAAAATGTTTCTACCGTTTCTCGTCAATTTACTTAATAATTTTAAGTTGCTTTAATTCTTCAGTAGCAGCTCAAGCGACAGTTCTCTTCAACGATCATCTCGCTATACAGCTGTGACGTCATCACACTGTATATTACTCCGTATATCTCACGCTATTCCACGTGGTATTGAAACCAATCGATAATAATTATTTTTTCCTCATCTAATAGGAAAAATGAACGTGGAGCACACGCACATCATTATCATAATAATACAAAAAAATAATTATTATTCCGCCTATGTTTGTCTTATTTTTCGGGAAAGCCAATCGCTCCATCAATCTGCCGCTTGGATTCCGAAAATAGTGATGCAGACTACTGTATTCCATATAGCGAGAATAATACTCTTATTAGTTAAATCCATGGTGTTAAATCTACAGTAGTTAAATTTAATCGAGAGATTTCGATTAATGCACCGGAGTTTTTTTTTTTTTTTTTTCGTTTTATTTGGGGATTTATTTTAATAATGGAATATGGAAATCAAACAATAAAATAGAAACTATCGGATATCAATTTAATAATAGCTTTTTTTTTTCGATCGCTCTATCTTCCCGAAAAAAAAATTAGTAAGTTAAGTAAATATCATTTTTCTTAATGTACAGTATAAATAATAATACTATTATCCTGACTTTTATTTTCACACTCAGAACTATAAAATATAATTGGTCTATCCATGCTTTCAACGTGGATGATAATAACGTCAGGTGATCGAAAACAACCTAAATGTTATTTCGATTTACTATTGTTTTTTTATCGTTAATTTTTTTTGATAAATTTAACTTCCCCATTAAATATATCAGATTCTATAATCTCTAAACTCTTGTCACCTATTTAAAAGAGTTTCAAGTAATGAAAAAAAAATTATTATTTTTAATGGAATCAATACCTCAACCTAACAAATTATGTAAAATAAAATAGAAAAATATTACATTGAATAATTATTATTTTATTAATACTGTAAAAATAATAATTTTTTCCTCACTCCACTGTTTTATTAATAAAAAAAATAAGAAGAGCTTATAGTGCGCCAGAGTAAACAAAACGACTCGCTATAAAAACGAAACATGTGCGCCGCATCTGACGTCAGAGATAGAGAGTACCCACTAGGTTACATAGGAGAAGTTTTATTAATTTTTCCTATAAATTTTCTAAAATAATTTTTGGCATTATTTTTTGGTTTAAGCTTTATGTTCCTTCTCTCAAAAAAAAAAAAAAAAAAAACTTCATAACTTTGAAAAAAAAAAATTTATTATTTATTCTATTCAATAACTGCGCTTAAAAGTTTGTGTAAAACTGAAATATAATATTAAAATAGAAAGATTCAAGCAGTAATATTTTTATATAATATAAAATAAGGAGAGATTATAGTGCGCCAATGTAAACAAAACGACTTCGACTAATAATGATATTTTCCCACGAATTGACGTCAGAGACAGAGTTAGACAAAGAGAGAGGTGACACATGAGAGGTGACACATGAGAGGTGACACATGAGAGGTGACACATGAGAGGTGACACCTCAGATGTGACACAGCTGCCACTTCAAATTCAGTTTATAAACAAGTATTACGTGCATAAAGCACAGAGAAAAAAAAATCGACGAGATATTACAACAACAAAAAAAAAATAGGTCTTAAAAACAAATTTTAAAAAGAAAAAAAAGTTATTTAACAATGTCGCACAGCCCACTATTAATAATGACGCTATCGATGGTCCGATTCAATCCCCAGAATGGTTCTACTCCTGCGGTATTATTCTTCTCTCCCAAAAAAATAATAAAAAAAAAAACTTGATATTTTGAAAAAACAATTGCTATTTATTCTATTCAATTACTGCGCTTAAAAATTTGTGTAAAAATGAAATAAGATACCGGGTATTGAAATATTTTTTTTAGCAAAAATAATTATTATTGCCAGAATTGTTTTTATATAATATAAAAATAAGGTAAACAAAACGACTTCGACTAACAATAATATTTTCCTACGATTTGACGTCAGGGACACACAGAGAAAGAGAGTGGTGACACATGACATGTGACACAGCTGCCACTTCAAATTCAGTTTATAAACAAGTATTGTATACATAAAGCACCGAGAAAAAAATTGACGAGATAATCAAGTCTACCTGTCTTCCCTACACCTCAACCGTCCAGATACATTTCGACGATAAAAAGTAAAATTCCGTCGATTATTTCTCCATGTATCAGTCCTCCAACAAATATGAATAAAATGCAATGTTGGTAAAACTATTAATCGAATAAAATAATAATTTCTAAAAAGATATTTTTTTATTTTTCTACTATTTTTACTTTGCTATTATTAAAAATGAAAAGCAATGAAATTATTCATGGTTTTTTAAATCTTTTATTTATTTATTTATTTTTTTTTTTTGGTTTTCAAATTGCAACTTTAGAAAATATAAAAATGCACATGCCCTCTCAATAAACGTATTAATAAAAGGTCAAAATCAAGATTTTTATTTTATTTATGTTAATGAGTAATTAATTAGGGCATCGGCTTAAAAGAAGTAAGTCATCGTCATTAATGCCTAAAAGCAGGTTACTAACCACCCTCAGGAAATTAGTAAACATCTTATGAAAATTACTAAACACTTTAAGAAAGACATGCTAAGCACCTTAAAAACGCCTAAAGAAAGACACTCAACACCTTAGGAACGACACTAACTACTTTAAGACCCATAGAACCCATAGCTTTCACTTGTGTGCCGCGTTAACAGCAGACAACCTTCCGCTAAGTGGATTTTTGTATCCCTAGCCCCAAGCCTGCCGCTTATCACAGCAAG
>JAQGAY010002136.1:0-11548 GCA_034698085.1 Polydesmus angustus
ATCTCTTCTCTCTTGGCCCTCTGCCACACAGCGCAAATCATCTATGTTTACTTTCAGTAATTGTATTCGTATTTTCTATTATTTTAATTTTAAAGTTATTTAAATGGAAAAAAAAAAGTAATAGAGAGAAAATGTTAAGTTTACAATATTTTGACTTCATTGCCTATTTTATTAGAATTCCAATGAGTAGTTCACTAACTGAGGAATTGACAACAAATAATTTTGAATTCACTATGTGCGCTAATAATCCAGCTTATATTGTTAATAATAATGCTAACACCAACACAATTTTATTAAAAGTAAACTAGGTTTTTTTAAAAAAATCCAAATAAATATAATTATGTACATATTTATTGTACCCTCTGTATAATATCAGATGACAAGCTTGGACTCATCATGCAATATAACATCTCCATCACTTTTTTGTCTCTCTCTATTGACAGAAAGAGAGAGATATGGCATTGGATATAATGTGCTACAACCCATTCTTCAATTTACTTTGTAAATATTTTTCCCACTGTTTTTTTTTAAAGTTTAAATACCATTGTCATAATCATGATTACTCTTTCCAAATTTTTATAATCCACTATTAAAAGAAATATGGCTAGAAAGAATGTATTTAATAACTTGTACCATGGCAATTGCATAACCATAGAAAACAAATGTATATTATTTTACATTTTTTAATGTCAATTGCTAATACTTACTTTATAAAAATATATTGAATTAGTTGTCATGTCAGTGGGTTTGCTTATGATTGCGCCCAAAATGAAAGTACAATTTATTGTTCATGATACGGAAACACTTCCTGTTTTTAAACTAGGATATGCAGCAGAAATGCTGCCCTCATCAATGTTAGACATGGCTGTATATTTCAAAAAGGTAATAATTATTTGTAGCCTAGGAATTTTAGCTTTTTTTCCGGAATAATTTTAAGCTAAGTTTTTTTTTTGACAGAAAGCTTTGTTATGGTCTTCTAAACAATACCTCAAAAGTCCCCAACATTCTGCTAGCATTTTTTTGAGTTAGAGGGGGGTGTAAAGAGAGGTTATCAATAACTTAGGTGTATGGGCAAAATGGGTGTCATTTTTTATATATTTTTCATGCTAAATCTAATTAAAAAAAAAAAAAAGTGATGCAATCAGTACTTTCTGGATTATAAAAGAATTTTATGTTTAAAAAAATCAGATATTTAGCAGTTTTATTTCAGTAGACAATATGAGTGATTTTTCTTGTTTAGTGGCACATTTAATGAAAATAATTTATAAAAACAATTCAAATAACTGTCTTAAAGTTATATTTTATGTACGGTATTGATTATAAAAAAAAAAAAAAATTTGCAAAGCTGCAAAAAAAAGTGAAAGTGTATAGAAATTTTAAGCTGGGAATTGTTATGTATTTGAAGGTAAAAATTTCTCCAGTACAACATATTTGTCAATATTTTTTTATGACATCCCCAAATGTTATTGCGGTCAAGGTGATATGAAATTTTCTCAAAAATGCTAGCGAAAGAGTGCAGGAAGACATAAGCAAATCATGATTTGATGTTCAACAGAGTTTATCATGCAGGTAGCAGTGTTGTGGCTTTGGAACATCATGAGCTAAAGTTGAGTTGGAAATCTACAATTTATTTATGGTACCATAATTATCATACTATATGGGAATATGTTGCGCCATAAAAGAAAAAAATAGTGACAAATAATTATTAATAGAGAAAATTTTTATTTTCCAACATGTAACAATTGCCAGCTTAACATTTTTTGCCGCAAAAAGTAGTTTTTTTTTAATTTAAAAATTTTAATTGCACATTTTTTATTATTATTACATATAATATATTCCATAAAACAATCGTTAAAACTGTTTTTATAATTTATTTTCATTAAATGCGCAGCTAAACAAGAAAAATCACTTATTTTGGCCACTAATAAAACCATAGATAAGTAGGTCTGATTTTTTTAAAACATAAAATCCTTTCTAACCCAGAAAGTACTGATTGGATCAACTTTATTTAATTTTTATTAGAGTCAGCATGAAAAATACATTCAAAATGACACTCCACTTGCCCATACACATAAGTTATTGATAACCCTTTTTTTCACTCCCTCTAACTCAAAAAAATGCTGGCAGAATGTTGGGGACTTTTGAGGTATTGTTTAGAAGACCATAACAAAACTTTCTGTCAAAAAAAAACTTAGCTTAAAATTATTCCGAAATATCCTATTACTTTTTGCTAAAATTCCTGGTCTATAGTCAATTATTTAGAAATATGCTTTTATTAACTTAGTTTTTCTTAAATTAAAAAAAACAACATATTAGGCTAATTATTGCAGTTTTTCTGATAATAATTATGTGGTTGAACATTGTTTGATGATTTTTATTAAATTCTTGTGTGTTTGCAGACTATTTATTTGGATAATGTTTGGCCCTATAATAGTGCTTGCACTACTGATCGACCAAATATTACAGGGTGGACCAATATTCTTGACAGTGATACTAGCATATTATCCTACAAATATTCAAAAATAGTAAATCCATTTCTTTTCCATAAAAACAAAAATATTTTATTTTATTAAAAGAAAATTTTTAATTATAACAAATGCATTTATTGATCTGTTCAAACAGAAATATTATGTTTAACTAATAACTGTTAAATCCATTTTTTGAATAATAATTTTTTTTTATTTTATATTGTTTGCAGGGTTGCTTAGACCAATGTGTACATAATTTAACTTTAGCCTACTGCCACTGTATTATACCTCATTCAATGAAAGGGGAGAATGTTAACCGATTGCCAATATGTTCAAAAAGCAATTTCTAAATTTATTTTAAATTAGTACAACTAGTTTTAACATTTAATTTTTAGTCTGCAATAAAATCCCACAAGAGAAGTTAGATGCAATGTGTGCCTGTAAAACACCTTGCCAGTGAGTTGTTATTTTCTCAAAACCATTTTGTTTTATTATATAAAAAATGTAAAGAAAGCTTATCAAAAAAAAAAAAAATAGAGGCTATTTAACAATAACAGTTTGATTAATATTAATGTTTTTAAATTAAAGAGATCTAGAAGTAACTGTTGAAACCTTTCAATCAGGATTTCTTGATTTAGGACCACAATCAACATTAGTAATAAGTTTGCAGTTGTTGAGCTTAAGTTTTGGATTTAACACAGTGTAGAATTTAAAAATAATCAAACCAGCACCTAATAATTAAGATGACATATTTGTCTAGTAACATGGTGTTAATACCTTTAATTCACATAACTATTATGCAACTAATAAACTATCACTTAAAAAGTGAAAATTTAATGTATAACGTATTTGTGGTTGTTAATAATGTGTATTGAAATTTAAAATTACCAGTTACAATATGCAAGTGTTAAAATTAAAAGAAAAAAAATCTATCCCCTTTTATCATATAAACATGAGCTTGGCTGATTAAAATAAGATTGCCAAAATTACAAACCCAGTGCCATAAATTTTATAAATTTATTTGAAACCTCACTAATATTTCTTTAATTAGATGGTAAAAGCTGGGTCAATTGAGTTTGGAAATGGTGCGGTCTTTCAATCATCTAAGTAATTTATTCAAGTGGACATGTTTTGGGGGATTTTTTGCAAATGATAATTTTGAAAAATCAATAGATAAGTCAAATTTTAATGAAAATAAATTAATTTTTTTTCTTGGCACTCAGCAACATCTCATCATTAATGCTCAAAAATAAATTTTGAATTATGAACTTTCTAAATGAGTTGGCACTTGTTAACCTGCTCATGCATGAAATCCCTGCTGCTAACTCTTGATGTCATTGCCGCCATCCTGCCAGCACCTGTCGACTGAATCTCGGCATCTGCTGGTGGCAGCCATTATTCCATAGGGCTAGTAGAAATTTCCTTGAGCGCCGACTTACTTTGAGAGGTCATATTCTACAAATTTTTTCTCATTACCGGTATTAAAAATGAGATGTTACCAAGTGTAAATAAAAAAATATTGATTTACTAGGCAGTAAACATGTCAAATGACGGGCAAGCCAGAACATGTATCTTGAGAAACATTGGCTACTTTTAAATAAGGCTCTTTAATCAAGGCCGTTTTAATTGGCGTAAAAATCACTGGCTGCCAATTTTTGCCAATCACTTTTTTTTTTCATATTTTAATAAATACATGTACTGGTACATCGAAAAGATTTTTTAAAAAAACAGATGTAAATAAATTAATAAATTAATTTAAAATAATGATGAAAAAAAGTTTAAAACAAGACTGTAAAATAATTATGCTGGAAGAGAATGAGAAAAAAAAAACCAACTTGAAATTGAAATTTTTGATAAAAAAAAAGAACTGATAGTAGAATTATTGTTAAAAAAAATCAAAACAATCACCAATTTTAAGGTCAAAAAGTTTTGGTTTTAAAAAAAAATTGCTTAGAAAGGCGTGAAAATTACAGTGTACGCTCATATGTAGAAAAATAGTGTACAGGTATCCCTTGCTTAACACGGCTTCTTACAGCAAGGATTCGGTCTAACACGGAAAATAATTTGATATCATTTTCACATACCTTGGTACCCTACAACACGAAAATTTGGTCTTACACGGAAAAAAATTCCGTGTTGTACAAAACCTAACATATTTTTCCTTTACAATGCTCTCAAACACTTTAAAACATTCTAAGACGCTCTCAACTGCTCTAAAATGTTCACAAGTGGGCGATGATAACGAAAATTAATATGTACAAATTTATTTTAAGTCAAAAATATTACATTATTTATTGTTAATTTACTTAGAAATTTATGAATAAACAATTGTTTAGGACAAAGACGGGCATTTTACATGTTTTTGTTATGGTTTTTTAAAAAAATTAATTTTTTTTAAATGGGGGGAGTACATAATTTTTTTTCAAAAAAGTTTTTTTAGAACGTATCCCCCACTTTAACATTGAATGTCAATCTCCTATAACATGGTTTCACCCAACACGCAATTTTCCAGGAATGTATCTACCGTGTTAAGCGAGGGATACCTGTACAAAGATAAATACAAGTATAACATAGTTTTCCTCACCAAGAAAAAACAAATTGATAACTACAAACAAACTTTTTAAATAGCCTTTGTACAATATGCAAGGTTCATCCCTATTATAGGATTAATAAATAGGAGGTTGTAATATAAATTGTTGTAGAGGGGTGGGTAAGCTGTCAAACTCAACTAACATTTTAAAAAATGGTGTCAGGGATGTGGGATACATATTCTTAATATGAGGCAAATTTTCAAAATACTGCCCCCTCTCCCCATAAGGCTAGTAAGTTTTTTAATAATATTTTGCTACTTATAGGTTAACCGAGCCTATATACCATAGACGTTATTCTTTTGCAAAGGCCTACATGACAAGTGTAGAAAACAAGCAGCCACTATTAAAAGTACAGTAATTAAATAATTTTATACTCTAGTTGGTTGATTAAGGTGTTATGCCTATACACTAATATGCCATTTATTAAATAAACAAACAATTAAAGTAACTTACAAGTTAGGTGTTGGTGTGCGAGGGATTGAATAATCAAGACATAATAAATCTAATTATCCAATCTAATATTCCATTCCTTGTGTGTAACCTTTTTTCACAAATTTTTATTATAAAAATATGGGATCTTCTATGTCCTAATTGTTTTAATTAAAATCTTTTCACTTGTGAATTAAAAAGTCATCCCAGCCAGCAAATCAATAAGTACCTAATTAAAATTGGATTTTTTTAAAAAAATATAATTATATTATAGAGGGTAGAAGAAAATTCTGGACCCCAGCATTTTTCTTCTATACAATGGCCGATATCAACATTGTGCTAATGGGAGTGAACAGTAATGTGCTCTGGCACTGTCCAATGGTGATGTCAAACTAGACTTTCAGGGTCATTTACAAGGTCATTACAATTCTAACTTTGAAACGGCAAGTGATAGAACAAAATAGTCAATTAGAAAGTTGTAGGACATGGCCAAATTAGTCTAAATGCATTTTATAAGTAAGACAATAATAACTGCGTAAGATGACAGTACACTTACAAAATGCTTATTAAAGGAAACATTGCCCCTAATAAAAGCAACGTGCAATACAAGTAGGCACTGCTGGGGTGTGAGATATTAGGGCGCATGACTACATTTTGTAAGTATTATAAGTGTTTACACAGTTATTATTATCTTACAGTACTTTTAAAATGCATTTAGACTAATTTGGCCATGCCTTACAACTTTCTAATTGACTTTTTTGTTCTATCACTTGCCGTTTCAAAGTCAGAAATGTTAAGACCTTGAAAATGACCCTGAAGGTCAATTTTGACATCATTATTGGATAGCGCCTGGACACAATACTATTCACTCCCATTAGCACAATTTGATATTGGCCATTGTTTAGAAGAAAAACGCTGGGGCCCAGACTTTTCTTCCACTCTGTGTAACTAGACAAGGTACTCATGCTTTGCTAAGTTGGGGCTAGCTCACACCAGTTCTGATACTTTTCACCCAATCTTACACTTAGGGTCAAATTCAGAAAGGACATTTGAGAGAACATTTTAATAGAACAAAGTTTTTATCCCATAGTTATAATATTGAGTTAGATTGCGCTTCAAGAGTGCTTACTCACTCTTAAGTGCCATTTTTGAATTCGACCCTTAGCTCAGGTTCTCATACTTTTCCATGTTTTTGTACATACTTTCTTTGCAGTTTTTGTATTCTTCCCCTCCCCCCCCCCCCCCTGGTGTTTCTTCTCTGTTTTTGAATTAATTTTTTCCCCTGTTCTTCTACTTTTCCCCTGTTTTCATACTCCCCTTTTTCGGCCTTATTCCTGGTCAGCATTTTTCGCCTAGCTGTTAACCCTCTGTCAAGTGCGTCTAAAATTTTGCATGATCGGGCGCGATGTATCAATTTGATACTTTTTCAAAAATTAAAATTAAAAATTTAATTTTTTTTATTAAGTTCCAAAAATTAATTAGAATTACTATTTAAAGTAATTAAAAAACGTAATGACTGCGAAATATACAAATATTAATCAAAAAAGATATTTTTTAATTAAATGCTAACAGCACTAAAAAAGTTATTTTTTTTACCATTTTTTTGTTGGGTACTTTGTATTTATTTTCTTAGTTCAAATACAATTTAAACAGTCTTATTTTTTTGTATTTGAACAAAAATAATTTTTCCCACAAACATTATATAAGAAAATTTTATAAAACGGCATCAGGCGCGTAGTATCAATTTGATCAAACTAGCCCTGGCTTGTAAACTAAAATGCAAATTTCAACCAAACCATATACAACATGTAGAGGGGGTTAAAAACGGAGAATACTGTGAAAACAGTAAAAATAAAAAATTTATTTTAAACGTTTTACATAAAAATGTGAGATGGATATCAAATTGATCCCCACGCGCCTGACCAAGGGTTAATTGTCTAGATGGATGAATGCTTTTTTAGCTATTTAAATAAAACATGTTCAAAATTTTGAATGTCAACTTAGTCTCTGCCTACTATCGAGATATATTGCTAACCCCAAAGCATTTGAAAATTTAAGAAAAGGTCTTAAAATTTTAATTTCTATGCGAAGACCTAGAAATATTCAGCCCTATAAAATGTGAAAATTTCATAAGTTTGGGCCCAAGCCGTTTTAGCACTGTGAAATGCGCCAACTTGGATTAATTGCTATCTGCTATTAACTATAGTGTTAACCCCAAACATAAAATCAAAGTTGGAGTTGAAAAAATTTAAAATGGTCCTAAAATTTAAATTTTTCTTGCGTTGACCTAGATATAGGGTGTCCCCGAATTTACGCAAAAAGTAATTTTGATAGAAAACAAAGGTTTTTATTTAAAAATTGAAATTTTCTTTATTTTTATAAAGTACACATGATAGGGTTATGTATTCCATTAACAACCCATGTTTGGCCTCCATGGCTTCAAAGGTACATCCGCTCATTTTTATTGAAATTTTCCATAACCATTTTGTATAAATGTGGCTGCATTTTATTAATGTCTTGCTCAATTTTGTCCATCAAGGTCTGGGTGTTTATGAGTTTGTTGGGGTAAACTTTAGATTTAAAAAATACCCAAGAAAAAATTCCAATGGATTTGAAATGTCGGGCCATGGTGCCATGTTGATGGTCATCAGTCTCAGCAGCACTCTCATGTATTGCTTTGATGTTCTGTGTTGAAATGAGTGTCTAAAATAAGTACTTTTTTCTTTGGGGTTTTTTAAGCTCTAAGGTCAAGCTAACAAACAATCCACACCTTGATGGACGAAATTGAGCGAGCTATTAATGAAATTTAGCCACATTTATGCAAAATTGCTATAAAAAAATTTGATAAAAACTAGCAGATGTACCTTCGAAGCCATGGAGGCCAAACATGGATTATTAATGTAGTACATAACCCTATCATGTGTACTTTATGAAAATAAAAAAAATTTAATTTTTAAATAAAAACCTTTGTTTTCTATCAAAACTTGATCGAATTTGTCTCATGCATGTGTCATATGTTCGCGCTCTTTTTTATTTACCCAGATTTCAATTAGGTAGAATATATGGGGTGTAATGCGAAAAAAAGTTTACTACTTTATGAGACAAATTAAAGAAACATTGATGGACAGGATGGCACTAACGCACGGAGCACAGGCGCATAGGGAGTGAGGGTAAACTCGTTTTGTTGCTTAGCCCGTGCCTAGAAGCGGATATTCTAAATGCAGAATAGAACAATTAAATGTTAAAAAAAGTCCATAAAGTAAAGTTTTTTCATGTAGCAGTAAAATATATGAAGTTATCCGCATCATACGGATTTAATACTAATTCAGTAATGAACGTTTTTTTATGCAAACCATGTACATTGCCAATGTTCTTATTTTATTTCTCAAAATATGGAACCGTGTCATACTTAAATATAGACCTCAAGACTCATTAAATTTTGCTTAAGGCATGAAAAGGTTTTCAAGTTTTTTAATGGGGTGTTGTTGAAACATGTGGCTATTTCTTATTTACTTAGAAATTAAATTTAATAAATATAAATAAAACTTTTAGACATAATAATAATTCTGCACACAATCCATAAATTTACAAAATTATCAGAGAAAAAGAAAGGTACATTAGACATGCTCATCACAAAATTATGAACTATTTCAAAAGATTGATAATTCTAACATAATCTAATTGACTTTGTATAAAGTTAAGCAATAGGTTTATTAGAGATTTTAAACAGATTTAACACCATTCTCAAAATTCTAAAACAATAAGTTTACAATATTTTTAATTGGTTTTGTAGTTTGAAGATGTCCTAAGCAGCATAGGTGGTGTTTGGGGTTTGTGGATTGGTCTATCCTGCAGCATACTACTTTCCTTTGGATTTAAAGCCCTATTTAATGGATGTCCTTCAACAAACAAGAATTTCTTCAAAAATTATATTCACTTATTATACAATTTCATAAATTATTTAGGATTTATAGCTATTATTTCAGCATGTGTGTGGCAGACCTACATCACCATTGATGATTATTTAATGTACAAAAGTTTATTACAATTACATGTATAGAATGTTTGTTGGATGACGATAGTTTTTAAGCATGAATAAATCAGTCAAATTTTAATGAAAATAAATTTTTATTTTTACATTAATTAACTCAAGTCATTTAACAATAAAAAACAATTTTTAGAATATGACCTCTTCAACTGAGTTGGCCCATATGTTAATGCGCTCAAGGAAGTTTGCATTAATCTTATGGTAGTTTTCGGCACATGCCTAGATGCAGGTGCAGACTGAAAGTCCGCAAAAGCTTTAGCCGTCAAAGTGAGCTCATTTTCAGGTGATGACTCAGCTGTGGAGGTCATATTCCAAATAATGTTTTCTATTATTAAATGAGTGGTGTTAACTATTGTAAATATGTAAAAAATAATTCATTTTCATTAAAATTTGACTGATTTATTTATGTTTCAAACCTATCATCATCCAACGAACACCCTATACTTTAACATCACATTATGCAAGTTTTTCATATACAGTAGTTAAACTTATAAACTTTTTGGGTTTTAATTCAATTACTTGATCACCTCGCACCACATAATTATTGTTGGATTTGGGCCCATTTTCACATACTCGCAAAAGGTTGTCATCTGTGTTGCGTAGCTGGAACAGTTGATGTCTGCTGGTCCTCTTTTCCCTCTGGTTGTCAATTTTCCCAGTTGGCAACTTTCCTTAGGTTGTCGTCCTTTAGTAGTTGAGAGAATAACTTAGCCAAACAACTTTGTTTCAAAATAAAATCCTTTTATTTCTCTTTTACAAAACAAGTACCCCAGAGCTGTAAACCAAGGTGTGACTTTTTCAGCTACATTTTTCTACTGATGAATATACATTGGCAAACATTCTTAATTATACAATTCTGAACAATAGGAATGTTCTAGAATAAGTAAATAAACCTAACCAGTCATTACTGGTTTTACAATTGACCCTTACAACTGATTTTACAATCCAAACAATAAAAAACATTCTAGAAACTGGAGTCATTGAACTTTACAAACAAAAACCTCATGACTCATTCAATTTTGGAAACTTCCAGAATCTTCCAGAGAATGTAAACAAACTTTAAGCAAAAGCTAAGGTCAAACATCAAAAGACTTTATCCATCAACTATAATTTGCATATTGATTTTTTGCAAAATTCCTACAATAATTATTATCACACGCATTATGTTCCTGCCTGTTTATAACATGTGCTTTGAAATTTACGGAGTTTTTTTAAAAAAGAATAAACAAGTCAATTTTTTATGAAATTGAATAAATTTTTAATGTATATTCACATTACTTAACACCTCTTATTTAATAATAAAAAAACAATTTTTTGAATACGACTGCAACAACTGAGTCGCCACGGGAAAATGTACCCAGTTTGACGGCTAAAGCTTTTGTGGACTTCCAGCCTGCACCTGCCGACTGCATCTCAGCACGTGCCTGCATCTACCATATGTGCTCCGTGTAAGGTGGCTGGGACATTCAAAATAAGACAAAACCAATAAAAACACTTCACTTACCATCAATAATGCATATTCTTTTTAATAATAATATGACACGAATTTAGCACTATGTCATTATTGAAGCAAATGCTTCAAAAAATTAAATTTCATACATTTATGTAAACAATCTAAAATACTTTTTCTTAAAAAAAAATGTAGGTATAACGTAATAGATATAGAGACCATTGAATCTCAGGATAATGATTCATTTCCTACTATTTATGTTTGCCCTCCAACAAATATTTACATTGAGGGTGTAAACGATTCAACATTTAGTGAAAAATTGTGGACTTTAAAAAAGCATATGGGAAAGTACAAATTCTATCTAGTATGTAACATTTACTGTGTAATTGTAATCATTATTTTAAAAAATTAAGTTTCTCTATGTATATTATACGAGGGCTGATTGATAAGTTTCCGGCCTTATTAAGAAAAAATAACTTTAAAAGAAAATCATATATTTTTTTACATTTGTACACTATTTTTAGGAGCTCACTGTAATTTTCATCCTTTTCCTAAAATTTTT
>JAQGAY010002137.1:0-11548 GCA_034698085.1 Polydesmus angustus
TGCTTCTCGATGCAGACCACGATATCAATTTACTGGGTTAACTTAAGAATCAAAAAAAGATTGCGTCAACCTAAGTAAGTGAAAAAGGAAAGACTTTAAGGTTGTTGTGTACGAGATTACCTAAAAAGTTGATGTTCGATGTAAGACTACGGTATAGTAGGCTATATACTTTTAGCTCGTGCACGTACGAGTAGGAGCTCGGGCGCATTACGCATGCTCTCTACGTTTTGACGCCGAGAAAGGCCGTCAAGCGTAATAAATAAAGCGTCATTTGGCGTCAAATAGCTTTTCGAATCAGTCGCGTTCGAATCGGAGTCCGGTTGATAGGGGAAAATATATCGGGCGCAGCGCGAAAGCTTATTCCAACTTGGACGGTTAAATAATTATGCACGAAAAAATAATATTTCTTAGTTCTACATATACCATTTTGTGGATTTTCATTGATTAATTGATTGTTGGATGTGAACACTTGCACTTTTATTTGAGGTTTCGGTGGACGAAAGCAGCAACTAGAAAGTAACATTTATGTAAGTTTAAAAACTCTACTGTATATTAATCGAAATAATTTAAGAATTTGTAATTTATTTTTTAAAAAAAATTTGTTTTATTTAATTCAATTAATTATTTATTGATTTATTGAACTTTTAACATAATATTTATTTATTTTTAGACTTCACGTAATTTTTTTTTTTTTTTTTTTTTTGATAAATAATATTTTTATTTATATTTCTGCATACATATAGGCTGTATAATTTTGCATTATTTATTTTGCATTTTTTTTTTTTTTTTGGCAAAACTGATCATAATAAAAGTTAATAGTTTTACATAAATCTAAGGTTTTCATGCATACTGAATTTGCACTTTAATTATAAAGATTTTATACTTTAGAAAGATGATTGCTTGTTGATGGCAATCGTTTCTTTTGCCAACTATTTAATGACTCGCGGTTTTCTAAACTTTATCAAATTTTTATGCAATTTTTCCCCCAACGCCGATAAAAAATGCAACGTGAAACGGTTTTAATATAGTTTTTGGTATTAATAATTCATAATGCAGTATTTAAAGCTATAATGTTCTACAATAATGGTATTTCTTGGGAAGAATGTTATTGTTTTGACGACGGATATAGCTCGAAGCGAACAATCGTTAGTAAGTTTCCAAATCTAAAAATAAACTTGACGGGTTTCGATAATACGGTACGCTGTAATAATATTAAAAGCCATTGTGTTATTGCTAATGATAATAACGCCGATGGAATAGGCTTATCAATAGTTTAAAAAATTAATTAAAATAATAGAAAATAACTTTCAATATTAATTGAAAAGATAAATATTTTGAGAAATTACTAATTTTTGCTTGTTTTTGAAGTTGTGATAATGAATATAACTAGTTTAGCATCCTTTTCTAGAATTTTATAAATTGCTATTATTGGTTTTACGAATAAATGCGTGCTTTAATATTTGAATGCATGCAATTAGAATTATTCGTAAGTTACGCTGACTTGATTAATGCGACTGACTTTTATAAGCGGAAAAAAAAAACATTGATTTCTTTCAAAATGTAACCTATTCATTTAAGAAAGCAAAAGTTGTACGCTCGCGCATATTTACTTTGATTTGTTTCAATCACGTTTTTGATATTAGAAACAAAAAGTTCTGTTTTTTTTTTGTTTTTTTGGCATGCATCTTTTGATTGTGATCTGTTTTAACGTTGTGTCTCAAATAGTTCACGGTTTAACGGCGGAAATAATCTTCAAATTGGAATTTTAAATTGACTAAGAGCAAAAAAAAAATTTGCATATGAATCGATCTTTTTCTTCGTTTGCAGAATGGTAGAAAAAAAAAGAGAGAACAATAACTCGCTTATTTACATTCTTCACCTACACTTGTTTTTAAACAGATCGAGTTAAAAAAAAGGAACGTAAACTTCAACTTGTGCATCTACAGTATTATTTTACGGCGAAAGATCAATGATTATTCTCCTGAGACTAAACTCAAATGTTCTCAGATACAATCTTTTAAAAGAACAAGATGTATAAAGAAAAGTGCACACACGCATCTACCGTCTAAAAAAAAAAAAAACACAATCGAGAGCTTTTTTTTTTTTGTTTTCAAGTGGAAAAATCTAGAAATAATGGACTAATAAGCATAATTTATTTATTTCATTACCAGGGCAGTGTTATTTAAATACAAAGAAAATACTGGGTTTACTATTTTTTATGCAGTACTGGAATATCATTTTAAAAATTCTAGATTTTCAAAATTATTACAGTCCAGCATAAAGTTTCAATAATATTGGTGGAATTTAATTCTGATTTTTATAAATTAGAAACCTAGACCCATATAAGTAGGCCTACTGATCTCCATGGTGTACGGGAATAAGCATTAATCTGTTTAATACTCTATACTGTATCCGTAATTTTGATGTCACATGTTAAAACTTTATTTTAATGATTTTTTAAATAGCTAATTCAATTGTTATTTTCTTTGTTTAAAACATCTTCCTTCAGCCGCAACACACACAGCACGACTGCAGCTATGCGCTGCATTGATTAGGCACATCTTGATCGAACTCGCCTTATACAGAATAGAAACATTAAAGTCATTAATGTCAAGTTATTTCCAAGTGTTTTTGAAAAATATAGATTATTAAACCGTTTAGTATACTAATCCAGTTGAATTTGTCCCCCCCCCCTCTTTGCACCGTGTACAGTATACTTAATTCTGTTTTTACACGAATTTGAAATAGCACGGTTTCAAAATAAAATTTCATTCTTTTTTTACGCGAGAAATTTTGAAATAACACGTGTTTTTAACCAATTTCAAAAATATGTTTTGCTTATTTTGCGAATTTTACAAATTTTTTATACCTTTATTTATGTACTATTACAGTAATGATAATTTGATAATACTGTACCGTATGTATTTTTCGGGCCCTTATAATAATGTCACAGAATTCCCCCATTACTTTTTTTACACGAATTTCTTTTTTACACGCACTTTTCAGGAACGTAAAAAAACAGAATTAGGTGTATTTATATTTGTAATAATAAATGGATAGGCTTATTAATGTTAACTGCAGTTCTTTTGGAGTTTTTTAAATAAAGAAATTCAAGTTTTTTTTGTGATAAAAAACTGAAACTTGCACATGGACACAAAACTTATTTTAATTAAAAAATAAGACATAAAAGCCCAGACTATTTAAATGGAAGTGTTTTAAGCATTGTACACCATAATTCTACTGTATAGCTTTTTACGATTATACATAGGCTACTGTATAGTTTATCTCCAAAGAATAAAAGCTATGAGAAATGGAAATAATCGTTTTTTTAAAAGTAAATGTTTGTACTCGTATTTTGTTATTCATTTTTTCAGAAATAAACTACACCCGCATCCTATTTAGGGTTATAACGACAAAATACACACAATTAGTGTAAATTTAATTAAGGTTTTTTTTGGGCTAATAAATACGGAGTAATAAAAATTTAATTTTTTTCGCGCAAAAATCTTCACTTAATGTGATTATTTTTATATGAATACGTAAGTTTCGAGACAAATTAAATGTTACTATTTCAAAATGACTAATTGATTTAATTTTAAACAATTAGCCTACAGTATTCTCTAAATAGTTACCGTAGTAACTTATTACTTTTGACTTATAATAACGTGGTATATTTTAACAACTTATTAATAATTAATATTTTTTAATAATTTCTAAAATTATGTAATACGTAATTTAATTACTCGTGCTAAAAGATTAATGAGAGTTGATTGAATTTGCGGTTGAATTTTACATTGTCGGATAAACTGTATGTGACGTGTCATGCGATACATGCAATTTGAAAACTGATTTGATCTGGTAATCCGGCGAACGCAAATCTAGACTAGTAATCTAATTTTGTCGCAAAAAAAATATACGGTAAAGAATATTTAATTCAACGTTGTTATAATTTATAAAAAAAATCTAACGTTAAAAATTTAATAAGTTTTGAAATACTTTTATGAAATCGATATACTGTATTAGGAAAAGCTTTTTTAATTATTATTGAGGCTGTAAGTACGAGGTGGAATTTAATGCGAGATATCACGGAAAAACGCGTGAATAATTTTATTTAATAATACAGGGTCATCCTAACACAAAAAGGGACAATTTCATGAGCTAATATTTTATTAATTAAATGTGATAAACAATGTTATAAAATTTAACCATCACCTTGCTTTGCTTCGTTTTTTTTAAAAATGCTATGCAAAGTGAATAACAGTTCTCCCATAAGAAAGCATGTAAATACCGATGCACCAACATTTTCTGTCAGTAAATTTTTTTTTTCCGTTCAGTACCTTTTTGAAAAATTTGCGCTTTTTATGTTAAAAGTTATTAAATTCTATGAAAACAATATTTGAAAAATAAAATTTGCAGTCGGTACTGAAAAAATAAAATTGGCAAAATTTAAACTTTGAAAAAGCAAGGAATAATAATGGAATCTACTCGTAGTAGGCAATAGATACTCCGAGTGTATTTTCGAGCGGTAATTCTGCGCTCGAAACGTTTTTCTTAAATCGCTTTAATTTAATTCGCGTCGCCGTGCGATACATCAAATTATTGATTACCTCTGCTTATGTCGCATATTTAATAAAATGAAAAATAGTAATATTTTCTTTGCTGCAATTTCAATTTAAAAAATAATAATAATTGTATTTTAGAAGCTTGTTTAATGTTGTGTAGGCCTACCCCAGTTATATCTAAATCTTGAGTCTTTACTGGAAGAAACTAATGCTTTAAATTTTGAGACAAACTGTAAACAACATTATTTTTAAAATACTTTTTTTAAAATGTTTTGTAATTATAATTACGTTCATAATATACGTCAAGCCTACTGTTTGTCTTTCTTTTTTGTCAACATTTTCTATTGTGGAAGCCCTTGATTCCATAATTAACAGAGCCGACCCGAATTAGAAGTTGCTCTTGGCCCTGCTCTTCGCGTGTATACTCTTCTTTTATATTTTTTACCAAAATATTTTTTTAATATGATGTTTAACATACTTTTGTTACAAAATACCAAAAGATTAGCACGGAAAATACTTCGTTAAAACTCCGAAAATTTTATTTTTTGGCCATCGCTTTAAAGCTGATGCAAAAATAAATTCAAATTTCTAAAATTTAAGACATTAGTGGCATGCCAAATTCTTTTTTTCATAATTTTTTTTTTATTATTTTCAATATTTGTGTAACTCTTGTGCTAATATACATGTAGATAATAAAAAGTTCGCGCGACCGGTTCACTGGAACCTGTTGAATATGTATGAAAGTCAAACTTACAATGAACTTAATTACATTAATTTATTAATACATGTAAGCCTACTGTGATATTACCCTTGAAAATTTTCTGTTATTTTTTAAAATGCTGTAAATTCTAGGTGAAAATAAGAGTACAATCATAAGATTTAATTTTTTGTGGACAGAGGGTAGCAATAGTCAGTAAAAGCGAACCGGAAAGTATTTTTAAGGTCGACAATAGGTAATAAGCACAACAATATTAACATTATTCTAAAATAATAATTGGGAAAAAATGGCCCCGCGCTTCAAGTTTGCTCAGGGTCTCGTAATTATTCGAACCGGTTCTGGTAATTAATACCAACGCTCATTATAGCAAGCAAGAACACATCTCATTAATTTTTTTTTAAAAAAACAATTTGCTTTAGGTTTAATTAAAATCAAAAGTAAAATGTTTATGTAAAGATAATAATAACTTATTGTATAAAAATGCGTGTCAACATAATTGTATTTACATTTTTTTAAATAATTATTTGAAAAAAAATACACGCGCAGAAAGGTTTTCTGTTTTAATTTTTCTGTACATACGAGTAGGCATGTAGCCTATCGTTGAGAACTTTGGGCGCATAATAATTTTGGACTACACGTTAATCACCTTTAAAAAAATAAAAATTGCGTACCTATATAATATTTTGGTGAATTTTTAAAATAAAAACCTAAATGTGTTCGAAAATGTTTAATTCAACTTTTAAATGAAAACTGATTGGTGTAAGTGGCGTAATAAGATTTTTTTTTAAAAAAATAAATAACGGTACAGTACATTTTTTTTTACAATTACAATACGTACCGGTATATTATAAAATTTTTGGCTTGAGTTTTTTTTTTTAAAGTGTTGCTATTTTTTAAGCAATATTTTCGTATTGAAAGAAAGCAAAATGTTCTATTGTAACTTGTTTTCTTAAATTCCCTCGCTATGCCTCTGACACAGTAATGGGTCCGCATTTTTTTAATATAATAAAATAAACTATTGTTTTGTAATTTTGAAACTGAAGTATACTTTAAGTGGAAAACGGCGATAAATATTTGAGACACGAAAATATTTTGAAAACAGCAGGCGGTCAAATTACAGTTCTGCGACTCATGGAAAAAAATAAAAATCTAATGTCACTTAATAATGGTGCGGCATCACATTTTATAACTCATTTATAATATCACTTAAAAAATCGTATAGGTAATTATTATTTTGTTTGTTTATAATTAATAAGCAATACTGTACAGTAATAATAATTATTATACAATCAGTGTCGTTTTATAGACTATACCGAAATAAATCTAAAAAAAACTTGTAAAAGTTAGAAATACCTATATACAGTAATTATTATTTGTTCCGCACTACTAAATGAGCTTTTGGTAGATAGAAAAATAAAAAAAAACAGCGATTTGAATTAACTGTGTTCTACTATTTAATTTGTTGCAAAAAATTATTTAGGCATACAGTAGCCTATTATTTAACGATATTGTAACAATGAAAATAAACAATATTTATGACCTTCGCACCTTATTAGAAATTTTTTTTATTACCGTAATAATAATTATATACCATTAGCGATTTTTTTTTTTTTTTTTTGCAAAATGTTTGTTTTTAAAATTGTGTAGGCTATTATTAACAGTACCAGCGGGTCTCTCAGTTTATCGATTGCGACGTCTCGCTGGGACTAATCGATATCAAGGATTTTACATAATTGTTATTCAATAATTAAATAAAAACAATTATTATAAACATTTCATTAGGTAGGCTACATTTAGTAATTCAACGCAAAGACAAATTTTTATTATTTTTTTGTATAATAAAAATCCTGTTAAGTACGAGGTCGGATCAAAAAGTTCGTGCAAAGATTTAATTTCTGGCGTTTTATTTGACCGATTGATAAAACTTTTTGTGGACATGTTGGTTGACATGTCTTTGACCATTACCTAAATTAAGATCTATTTTTACCGCGTATTTTAGGTTTTTCGGCCAATTAAACATGCAGGCCTAGTTGTTTAGCATGTTCGGCGATTTTTTAATTTTCACCATGAAAATTACCGTAGTTTTAAAAAAATATTTTTATTGTGTGCCATGAATTTTTATTTTAAGGTGTTACTGTTAATAGGGAAAATTATTTAAGAAAGTTGAATCGGTTAAAATCGGCATAATTCGTTGAAAACGTTTAAATTTATGGAGGACCACATGCATCATTATGGTGCTGCATTGGTAAACCTGAGTGACAGGCTCATACTCACTTATTAAATTTTATTTCAATCATTGGTTAGTCGAAATTCTAGTTCTACGCCAATATCGACTTCAAAATCTCCGAAATTGCCCGAGATATATTTATTTTGGATTTGGTTAGACAAACATTATCAGTGAATATTTTGTCACGAGTTTTCTTGGTTAGCTTTTTAATATCCATATCAATTGTCTGTGATAAATAAAATATCTCGAGGCCCTTATAGGGCTTCGTACATGAACCGGAACTTGCGCTCGCAGGCCTATGCACAATTCGTCTGCTCACTATTCAGTGTGCGATTATTGCATGTCATAACTGTGATAAAAAAGTTTTATTTCTATTTCTACACCAAGTATATTTATTATTATCATTGATTGATATTTACTATAAAATTAATTGTTAAAAATATCGACTGTTAAAGTCGTTTAAGATTTACTAAAAATTTTCATTTTTGAAATTCAATTCTAAAGACGTGGGTTGAGTTCAAATTCGTCCAACGTCTTATTTTAGAAAATAATTTCGTTCGCAGGTAAATATCATTGTAAAGTATATCCTGTTTTCCTCTTTTATTATCGTGCTATTTTGTCAGAAAATTTTTCTTGCCTCCGCGCAGATGTGCAGTTTGATTAATTTTTAAGTGTAAAATGGTTGTTTATTAGTGAAATTGAGGAAGCATGTGGAAAATGGTTCCTTCGAAGATCTCCATGGATACTTGAGTCGATTTCTCTTATCATCTGGCTAGTACGTGGCTGTACGTTGCTATCTTTTCATCATGCGGCGGTGGAAGATCCATCAACCCTATAGTAACAGTTGACGACAGATGTAGTTTTGCCGTATACAAAAGTAAGTCATGCTGCGTTTTACGCACGCTTTCTACTCTTGTTTCCATGGAGTTTTATAAACCTATATCTCGGGCGCTACTAGTACAACTATTCAATAAAACTCTTAGAAATGTGTATGGGAAAAATCATCTTTGTAAAGATGTTAAAATCTGCTTTAATCGTGGGGGCTTAATATTGAAAATGTACCTCGGTAATGAATGTGATTTGTTTCACGTAAATCAAAACCGCGAGACATAACGTTTTCATCCCGCGCTGTTTTTTGTTTTATTTTTTTTTTCTATTCTTTTTCTTTTCTTCTTTCTTCATTAACATTGATTGTAGATAAGATTTTCTTACAATGACTTAATTTTTTTTTTAGCAATTATTATTATCATCGTGAAATCGTAATTATATCGCCAAAGTTTAAACGTTGGGAACTCCTATTTCAAAAAAATGAACATTGGAGTCTGTAATATTTTAATTACTTTTTATCGATAACTGAGTTTCAAGCTGATCTCTTTATCAAAATATAATTAACCTTTAAAATTAATTAATGTTAAAAGTATAATTAAAACGCTTTCTATTTTTTTAAACATTACTATTTTATTTTTGATTCAAATTTGTGTTGCTGCAAATCTCAGTTTTAATTATATTTTAAAATTGGAAATTTTTCTAACGTCTTAAAAGATGAAAGCCTGAATATCATTTCAAAAAATTCTTAATTTGTATGTTTTTTTTTTTGTTTTTAAAAACAAAAAATTACATGATAATTCCTTATACGTAATTTTACTCGAACTCGTTGCTGTTGTTGTTGTTGAATTTATTTTTTTTCTTCTCCCTTTTCTTTTATCTTCTCTTTCTCTCTCTGTATTTTTGCTTTGTGTCGTGAAGAGTAAAGTCTGTGTTCGGAGGAGCTATCATCTTATTTGTTGAAACTCAACAGGTATAGCGCACCAAACGTTGCAGCTGGTTGGTCGATAATTTAGACCCTACCAACAACACACACACACAGCTCGTTTATTTGGCTGTGTTGTGGATGGATTTATATATATATCTATAAACGATTGTACGTCACTTTTGGTTACAGATCCGATGCGGAACGTTGCAGTTACAAGAGTCGCAGGATAGATCAGGAATAAAAATTGTCATTACACGAAACCAGCATTAATAAATTAACGTTAACGACTGTTGCAGCGTTTTAATGACTATCCGAACCAGGCGTTAATATGTCGGTAGTTGCGGTTCACTGCTAAAAGTCATTTTGAACACTGACAATTTTTAGTAATTGCAACAGGTTTTTTTGTGTTTCTTATTACTTATTTTTCATCGAAGTTTAAAATCGCGTTTAAATGTTGTTAAATAATTTTTAAAAGTATTAATTACTACAGTATAATATTTTTTTTTTTGTGTTGTTTGTAGTAAATGTTTAAAGAAGATAAAGAAGAATACGAAAGTAAAGGAGTTTTGATACGATGGAGAAGAGTTACAATTTCGGAATCCGCGATTTTAGTCCGCGTCGGTTTTTTTGGACGGAATTTAATCCGAGCAAAGAATTTGACAGCAACCGCGAGAGCGAACGACGGTCGACGAGTAGTTTTTTTGCCGTAAACACTTGAAAATATATATATATATATTTTATTATTATGCTTCTTTCTATCTTCGACGATATATTTTCATAAAACTGACAAACTAGTCGAGTATCAAATTAATTCTTCAAAACATGGGAATCTAAATCCACAAAGTTTTTCGTCGGAGTCTAATTTTTTTTTTTGTTGAATGAAACGTATAATTGTTTTTTTTCTTCATCTTCTTCGTCGTCTTCTTTTTTCTTTATTAACTTTTTAACTTCTTAAAAGAATTGCTTGACAATCGACTCGCGTTTTTGGGATGCAAAGAAGCTTCCGAATTTCAGAAAATCAACTTTTAATGCTGGCCGATAAGGCCCGACACGATAACAACCTGTGTGGATACTTGTTTAAAAAATCGTCGGACAACACCAAATGGCAGATGAGATGGTTCGTTCTGTATCAGAATCTTTTATTGTATTACGAGGCCGAGAGCAGCCCTAGACCGTCCGGCATCATCTTCTTGGAGGGATGCTACTGCGAAAAGCTTATCACCACTGGCCAAACTAAGTTAAAAGATATGCCCGAATCACAGGTAGGACATTCAAATTTTGTTTATTATTATTATTATTGGATTAGTTTTTTTTAAATCTATTTTTGTTAATAACTTCGCCGCCGTTTTTGAGATTTTGTCGATTAGATCAATCAATACTATAAGTTTGTAGAAACGGTGTTATTTGAAGTGTTTTATGCGGGGAATCGTGCAGTTGAGTATGTCACTTTTTTTTCTTCTTCCATACTTTCTAATGGAATCTTTTTCGTAAGTGGATGAACGTGGTACTTTGGTCCTTCAAACAAAGAAATCATTTTAAGGAAAAAATAAGAGATTGTTGTCTTCTAAACAGTATACTCGAGGAACGCAAGATTCGATATTTTTTTTTAAGTATAAAAGCATGGAAATGTGTTGCTGCTGTATTTATAAAAAAAAATCTTTGACGAAGTAAGTCTTGAGGTTGTCTAAGCCTATTTTAAGAAAAGCTAGGTAAATTCGAAAATGTATTGAATTTTTTTTTTTTTCGTTTGCTTTTTCTTCGAAGCTCGATGCCAATTTTTTTTTTTTTTTTGGTGCTTACTTTAATTAATGTACCCGGATTATTTGAAAATCAATGCTGCACATTTTGCTTAAGCTTTAAGCCTAACGAGTTTGAAAAACAAAATTAAAAGCTCGTTTCAGTAAACACGGTCATTATATTTTAGGGAATATCAAATAACTTTACATTTTACATATCAGCACTCGTTATGCAAAGCTAATGTAAGTTAATTTCCGCGTTTTTGAATATTTTTTGACGAAGTTTCTGGTTCTAACGGTACTTGCAGGTGCAAAGTTCGATTTTTTGTCAATTATTCTTCAATAGCAGATTCACAAAATTATTTGAGGAGGGGGATGATTGAATAAAATTGTCCCACCAATATAATTATTGAATCTTTAAAAAACCGCAAAATGTTAACGTTAGTTTCAATGGGGATTTACAATTTTTACAGTTTGCACCATCCTATAGTTTGCATGTTATCGCATCATCCATCGCGTCGCTTGGGTATGGTGACTTGGTGAAAAAATGAA
>JAQGAY010002138.1:0-11547 GCA_034698085.1 Polydesmus angustus
CATAAAGGAATAATGAACACATCAACCGAGGCTTTGCATCAACGAAAATTAGTCTTGCCGAAAAATTCGTTCAATTTATAAAATAAGAAAAATTTAATGCGACCTAAATGTCAAACATTTTCTATTAAATATTAAACATTAGTAGCCGCTACCAAAAGTTGCCAGCTTTGAACAATTTTCGCTTACTTTAAAATCCTATAAAATATAATCCAATTGCAACACACTTGAAGTTTAGCTCAGAAAGCGCTAGGAAGACCGGAAGTTAATTGAGCATGAGCTGGTGATGGTAGATGACTCTTATCCCTCGCAAATTTGCAAGCGTCCCCTAATAAAAAAATGACTAGTAAATATCAAATGGGATTAGTTTTATAATAGCCTACTGAATTGATTGCAATGATTAAACTCATTTTGGTTTGGTTTTTTGCTTTCCCATCTTGATCGACCATCTAGCGCCTTCTAGTGATGACATTTTTCCTCAATCAACGGCACACTTTTCGTCTGCTTGGACCGACGGCTGACGGTAGACACCGCAACAATCGGGTTATCTTTTTAATAATAATGATCGTAGAAATTTTATTTCGAAAAGTAAAATGGAAGAATAGACAATTAAAGTGCTAATGACAGTAGAGAGCGTTCTATGTTTGCAACGGTAAGATCCTTTATTTGAAGGTTTAATTGGAAAGCAGGTTACTTCTACTCTTGATGTGTTACAGATGGCTAAACCAGCCGATGATTTTCAAACATCAGAATTAGATACATTAATTAATGTAATAGGGTTGACACCTAGTGATCCTTTGGATACTTTTGCTGGTAAATTCAATAATTTTTTGTGTATTTGCTGTAAATTGTTTTGTATGAAATTTTGTCATGAATAGAGATGTGGTACCAGGTGTTTTTGTGGGCTCTATTTTCCTCATTATTTGTGCACGCCATCGCCTCTGGTATTGCATTTTGTATGCTGCGACAACATAAAATAGGAAGGTTTATTCCCTTGGCAATTCTTCTAATGGGAGTTTTATCGCCGTTGAGTGGAGGAGTAGTCACAAGTGATTCAAGAAAATTGTTTTTTTTTTTTAACTTAGAAGTGTTAATGTTTTACATTAAATAGGTGCAGCCATTGCCGGAGTTTACCGCACAGCGAATTTTCAAATGGCTCCATTTTATGCCCTTGTTTGGGGCACCGGTCAAACTGTTTTAGCTGCCCTTTTATCGTATACCAGAATATTAGCGACATTATAAAATGATAATCGTCATTTTAAACAAAATTAATTTATGAAAATGATGAGATTGTACATAAGTATTTTATATTGATAACATGTACATACACAAATTGTATTCCTTGAAGTTATTATATTTATTTATGTGGCGAGTATCTTAAATATTAAAAGTTCTCCTGTTTATATATTGGTGGAGGTCAATTGTGACGTTTATTTACTAATCGATTGGCTCCTCCTTTACCGTTGTTAATAGTCTCCAATAACGAGCAGCACATTTGATGCTGTTGATCTCACCGTTTGTTGATGAGCGAAGATTTTTAGGTGTTCATCAGCAGAGGCTTTACTTTAATTATTTTAAAATAGAAGTTGTAACTTGTAAAGGCTTTCAGTTAATTTATTTATAGTTAAAAAGAAGACATTTAGGATGTCGTTTCGAGAGATGCGAAGTAAGAGAATTGTTTTCTATTTGGTTACTATGGCAACCATTAAAAGTCAGGGGCATTACTATTTTCTAATTTTTTTTTTTTTTAATAAAAAAGATTTTGCTGAGATGATGAGGACTTTAGGTTATTCACGGCATATTTCTATGGAAAGTTTTCGTTTTCCCAATTTTAAATTAGTTGCCGAAATTTTGATTTGGTTATTAAGCAGGTAAAATGGAAGTTTATACTTGTCGAATTTAAATTAATGAATTAATTTGTTAGATACGAACCGAATGTCAACATTCCAATAGACATTGAAACTGAAGACGACAGAGTTATCTTTATTCGTTCAGTTGTAAAATTTATGGTAATATAAATTCTATAAAATTAGTTACATGTATCTTAATTAATTTTTTTATTATTATTAAAATTTTATTAGTCTTCAAAAGCTCACGTCAAACTCAGCTCAAAGAAACTTTATCAATCTGATGGTTACGCAGTTAAAGAAATGTTAAAAATTACCAACTTGCTATACAATGCTGTCACCTCGACTAAGCTTAAAGAAACGTCTCGAAATTCAGCGAAGTTGACTCAGTTGACTAGCACGTTAAATAATAAAGTAAAATAATTAAATTATTTATTGTTTTGTAGATGATTTACTTATATGCAAACTTTTTTTTAGTTAAGTGGTGCTAAGGAGTTTCGTCAGTTAACTTCGGACATTACGAATAAAGGAGCAGTTTTATATGATTTATTTAACAGAGAAGTTGATAACAAGGTTAAATAATATTTTTTTTTTAAAAAATTGTGCATGTTAAAATGTAAAATTATTTTTAATCAGGAATTGCGAAACAAAGTTTTAGCAAATCAAATTGAGTTAAATCAAGTTGAAACTTGGATTCGCTCGTCAACTGTTAGAATTCAAGTTAGTTTGCAGTTTATTAAACTCGTAATAAAATTAATTTAGGAAATACATATTTTAGGACGAGCTGCAAAAGACAACAGAATTGATAGAAAATGTGGCTTCAGACGAGGTGAATTTAGATGCTAAAATTGAAAAGAAAAAAAGTGAATTAGTTCGAAGTCAAAAACGTTTGGAAACTATGAAAAAATTACGGTAAACTTTTATTTTAACATTTTTCTGAACAATAATTTTAATCTGCGTTTATTTTAGACCATCTTTCATGGACGAATATGAGAAGTTGGAAGAAGAACTAAAACGGTGTTACGAAGTGTATATGACTAAATTCTGTTGCTTGTCTTATCTGGAGCATCTTTTAGAAGAACACGAATGGAATGAGAAAGAAAAATTAGAGGCAATTTGAAAAAAAAATTATTTAAAGTCAAATGAAATAATTTTTTGATTAAAAAAATAGGAGCATGAGAATGCGCTGAGAAACATGTTGGATAAGATGAAGGATTACATGCCATTGGATGAAGTAGATACCAGTGATCCGTTGGGAGGTTTTGAAAATAATGACGCCTATCAAGGTATTTTTTTTAAATACACTTAAAAAAAATTATTTAAATAAAAAAACAACGAATATTTTTTATAATTAGGTGGATCTACCGCAATTGGGGGAGCGGAAGCTATGGCCAAGAGAAAGAAATTTGGCTCAATGACCGCCGGAGATCTAGAAGTACAAATATCTTAATTTATAAATCTGCAAATTTTGTATTAACAATTTTACTGTTATTTAAACGACAGGATAGTGACAGTCAAATGACCGATTCGGATTTGGAATTAATTGACGGCGACGACGGAGCGAGTGATACCGGAAGCGAAGATGAAGTCGAAATTGACGACGTGGGCAGAGCTAAAAAGATCTCCACGAACGTGATCAAAGCTGCTGAACGACCAGAAAGTTCCAATGATTTTTAAATTAAACTATGTAATTTTTTTTTCGTTTTTATCAATTTTTACTTGATGTATTATAATACTCTTTTTAAGTTATTTGGTTTTTATTAAATCAAAAAATTGAATTAATTAATTTTTTTTAATTGAACAGTTTTTAATTATTAAATTATGCCAGCTTAGGGCATTGACCTATTAGAATCCAGTTTATCAGAATTTAATTAAAAATTTTAAAGTGAGACAAAATTAACATTGTTGTTGAGGGATAATTTATTTTTCTGTTTCTCATATCTAGTAAATATTTAGCATAATTATCGTAATAAAATAATTATAATATGTGCAATAGCGAGTTGCGAAAAATGGGTAAAAAATTATTGCTGTAAAGTATTTAATTGAATAATAAATTTCACTCATATTTTTATTACTTGGCAACGAAATTAAAGCGTACGATTTCAATTTAAACGTGAAAATAAAGACTTCTTTCGAAATGAATGGAAAAAATTGTTGAGAAAATGTAATTTTTGTGGTTGGCCCTCTTGACGTCATTCGTTCAATCAGCCATATTGTGTGCGCGCTGAATGCAAGAAAATGTAGCTCTCGTTATTTTCATCTTCAAATGATTATGATTTCTCAAGTGTTTGGAGGTAAATATATTTTATAATATCTGATTTTCTTGCGTTTTATCTTATTATCATAATAGTTTATTCATTGGATTTATAATTTCTTTAACGAGTGTCATTTAAAATACTTCATGACATTGTATTTTGCTGAATACGTGAACTTGTGATTTGTTATTCGTTATTGACGTTACTAAAAACTTCAACTGTTCCTACATTTTTTATTTAAACGTGCACGATGTTTACAAATATCATTAAGTTGGAGTGTTACATTGGGCTAATAATTAAAAGTTGATAATGACAGTCTTCGGAATATTTGCAGAATGATGTGATAAGGGGGATGCAATCGTTCGATATTCATTGTTTATTTTTTTATTATTTCATATTTTTTTATAGGATTTTAGAATGACACTTGAGAGTCAGTCTTGTCTTGAGACGTCGTCAAAATATTTGCAGAATTTCATCGCAGATTCGATAAACGGTAAAAACGAGAATGAGAATAATAATAACTCTGGCAACGTAAATTTGGCCGCCATTGTATGTTCAACTCGTTCGACAACATCGAGTCGACAGGCAAAAGTTGCAAATAATAATACTGTACAATTAGAAAATACTGCAAACCTACCTTTAACGATCTCGACTGTAACATCATCGATTAGTGACGGCGAGACGAAAAAATGCGGTGTCGGACCAACTTTGCGAAGTAGTGCTAGAGTTCCCAAAAGAACCCGAGAAGTTGAAGGTGTGATCTCTGATGCTGGCGCAGCTACAAATAAGAAAATAGCTACGAGTAAAGATATTTCTGGTATTAAGTTTTTTTTTGCTATATAATTATACTTTTTTTAAAATTGATAAGGATGTTTGAAAGTGGAGAATAATCCTTTAGAGCAGGCAAAGACGAGAAGAACGTGGGAATTGTGGAGTGTTGAAGATATTAATTCTTTTTTTGACGCTCTTTGCGAGGTATAAAAAAAAATTAACATAAATACAATTAATTGAAAATTTTAATATGTCTAATTCTTGGTGGTTTTAGTACGGAAAGGATTTTGAAAATATCCAAAACTTTATTGTTCAAAAATCGCGTAAGAAAGGGCACACTCAGCCCATAATTAAAAATAAAGATCAAGTTCGTCATTTTTATTATCGCACTTGGCACAAGATTTCCAAGCATCTACACATTGAAAACGGTAAATTAAAAATGAAATGTGTTTTAATTTTGATTTTAATTTTACATTATTGTAATTTTAACGAAGATATTAAGAAACAAGTGCAAGAACTTTACGGTTTAATCAATTACGGCGAACTTCGGAAAAAGATTGGCGGACGTAGGCTAATTCTTTCTTTTAATTTATTTTATACTCCGTAGTTACTTATTTAATGTATTTAATTTAAATATATAGGGTTGGATGAGAAGAATGGTCAAAAATTAAAAGAATTGGTCCACAATGGGTAAACAAATAAAAACGTTTTCTTTGATTTGGTTTCTTATATCTATGATATATTTTTAGCGTAACTACTGTTAGATGCAAGGGAAAAAACGTTCGTATTAAAACTCCGGTGTGTAGGGCATTGAAAACGTTAAATGATGTAGAAGGTAAACCAATTTTCTTTAATTAATTATTTAATCTCAAATTAATTTGTTTCGTCAGCAGTCACTAAAGATGGCGAAAACGTAAAATTGCCCAACAGGATCATTTTAGAAGTTCGTCCGAGAAATAACCGGTCTTGGTCAATGGTGCAAAGCGTATCTCAAAATCCACGTCTACGGATGGATGTCAATTTACAGAGTCGTTTAGCCGGCATTATAAATTATCTTCAAAAAAGATGGCGATCTCCAGCTTTAAAACAGGTTTTAAAATTTTATTTTCTATATGTGGTGCTAGTTAATTTAAATCGGTTTTTTTTGTTCGAATTTAAGAAGGACGAAATTATTTCGCAAAACAGCGAGCTTAGCGAGTGTAAGGAAGAATTGAGCTCGAACGGAGCACAGTACCATTTGAAGTTGTTTCCGCAAAAGGGAGCAGAGATAAATCCCGTGTGTGTGAAAACTCACATTGAAGTTTCGAATCTCAACGTCAGTTTGCAGAATTACAGGTTCAAAAAGGGTTTAAGTGTCATATCGGACCCTGTCAATAATGAAGCTGCAAATTTCTGCTCCAAGAAAAACTTAAAGAATAAAAATAAAATCGCTCCCAAAGTGGTTGGGGAAGAAAAGTGTGTTTCTGAAACTGAAATGAACGCCGGTTTAGATAATACTGAAAAATGTTCGAAAGAAGCAGTCACGAGTTTAACCGATCACGAACTGGCTATGAAACAGCTTCTCGCCTTGGAAACCGCAGCTGCTGAACATGTCACTCCATGTTTTCTAAAAGACTCTCCACTATCTCCTAAAAGCTTTTTTGTTCCACTGGCAGATACAAATAAATATGATGGAGCGAAAGGAGAATGCGCGAAAGATGAGCCCGGAAGTAAAACTGTATTTATCAAACCAGGATGGAGTTTAGAAACTTGCAACACATTAACTATTGGCGAAGTGTACTTAATGGTGGGTTTATTAATTTTTTTAATTATTGGATTCTTAAAATAAAACTGAATTATAGCTTGGCAGACCTCAGAAGTTGATTTTGGAATACGAGTGGGTTTTTGAGTCTCCTGCACTGACTCGATCTTCCAGCGACACACTTTCCTCCGTCCTTAATCGTCTTCTGCAAATTGCCAGCCTTACATACGTTGATCTCAATAAAAATAAAGTTGACTTAATTTATTTTTTCTATTTAATTTTATTTTTATTACAAAAATGTTGTTGTTATCAGGGAGGCAGCTCATTTTCTTCGTGTCGCTGTGGTCACACTTGCCCTATTTCATCTGTTTCGTCACCATCAGTTAAGTCGACAACCGGTCTTCGTAGTAACGCAAAGCCATCTAAATGTGGTGCCGGGAAACCTTCAGACAATCCCAACAATACGAATTCTGCTGCTATTATGAGGAGCCCGGACGATGTTTTTAGAAAACCGTCAAATGTTCAATCGCGATTAGCACCAAAAAATTTATCTCCCAGTGAAAAGATTGTGCCTTGTGATAAAACTCTAAAAGAACAAATAGACGTAAGTAAAAGTAAAGCAATAGTTTAAGTTATGAATATTGGTTAAATTCATTAATAATAGAAATATGCACAAAATCGAAAAGCCAAAGGAAGAATGAAAAAAACATTTTTGGTGCAGGTATGTGATTGCAAATTGTAATTTGATCGATTGTTTGGTTAATTTTGAGCGGTTTAAGCGAGAACTTCCGTTGCTGCCTAAATCGAGTCCGACGAATCATTCCGTGATGACACTTCGATTTGTCTCCACAGCTTCTCAATTCGTACCACTCTTGTCCGCTCCATTGGCTCCACCTATTCTACCTAAGCCTACTGTTGTAGAAGCCAAATGTATTCGAGACCTGCCTATATTTACAAATATTTTATTTTAAAACCTTTTTATGATTATTTTAGCTGTTGTCAATACTTTCGTTGGAGCGGGAATGCCAATCATAACAACAACTGATACTCGGCAAGGCTTGCAACCTAAAGTTGTAGTAGTAAACGATCCAAACTCAATCTTCTTCAAACATTCTCCTCTACCATCGGTAAATGAAGAAAATTTAGAAATAAAAGAACCCGATTCAATTTCTACTACAACACCTAATCCCGTGATGTCATCTTTAGCGCTTGGCGATTCTACAGTGAGTCACTTTTTTAAAAAAAACATTTATTGAAATATTGATTAATTTTTAATTAAAACTAGCTGTCGATTATTGCGCCAGTAAACGCTACCACTAGTTCGGTGGCGAACATTCCTCAAATTTCGATTTGCGAAAGCAGTACAACCCCTACAATTTCTGTTTCGCCCCTCACTATTTCATCTCTTCTCGATATGTCACTTCCTGGACCAGAAGGCATTATTTCATATCTAACTTCTTTTTTTTTTTTTAATTTTTTAATTTTTTTTTTTTGTTTTTTTTCAATTTTAGCGAATGTTGAAATTGGCACGACAGATAAACTACTTGATATTACTTTAGGAAATTCTACCTCTGATTTTTGTAGTACGTTGCAATTATTTACCATTACTGTATTGAATTTTTAATGCAAGTGATAATACGTTTTGTCCATTTTTAGGTCTGATAAATTTAAGTGGTGGGGCAAATCAAAGTAGGTCTGGTGGAGAAGTTGGTTCTTTAGAATACCGACCTGTCACTCCAATAAACAGCCCTCCAAATTCCCTATTTAAATTCTCATCTCCCGGTTTAGAAGGGCACAGTTGGTTCAATGGCGATGTAATGCGATAATTATTGATTTATTGTTAAGTTTTAACAATGAGAATTTCTTTTATTGTAATGTAGGTATCTGATTTTTCTTTGACGAATTTTTTGAGCAATCTTGATTCACCTGTTAAAACTGCTTCAAATGTTCAAAGTTCATCAACGACGCAATCTCAAAATAATACGTCTGAGGTAAGTAATTATAATTTTCAGACTGTTATAAGAGTTAACATATTCTTTTATAAATTGTTTGTTAGTTAATGTCTAATTTTCATGGTTTAATGAATGAAAACTGCATCGATTTCACATCAAAATTTGAGGAAGCTTCGCGCAAATGAACAAACTTATTATTTTTATGATTGATTTCTATTTTGTATATATTTTTATATTGTAAAATAGTAACACACAACGTTAACAGAGAGATGCACAGGTACAATATTTTTTTTTAAAACTTTTTTATTATTCTCTTGTCAATAACGCGATTTGTCATTTTTAAAGCATTTAAATATCGCAATACACAACTTGAAAACTTTTTTTTAAAGAAATTGTGTACATTTGATATCATGAGTTTTCCAAAGTTTACTGTTAAAATACTGTATCAAAACTTATCTATAAGAGTCTATGCATAATTATGATTGCAAATATTAAATTAATTTTATATATTGTTCTTAAACTGTAAAAAGTTTTATTTAATTTATTTCGATATCATTAGGTCAAATATTAGAAATTAGCATTGAAATTAATATTTTTGTAAAGTAGATCACAAATTATCATCAACTTATTAATTTTTTACTCGAAGAGTGAAATCACTTGATTTGAAGAGTTAATTCGGTCAAGTTTAAAAATTAATGTTTGCACACAATTGACACAAATCAATCTATAAAAAATAAAATTCACCAACTTCATATATTATTTTTTTTATTGATTTTATAATATTCACAATAGATATTTTTTTTATTATCTAAGGTTAAGGTAAATTCAAACGCTATTTACATTAAATATCTAATAAAGATATTAGAAAAAAATCGAAAGTAAATAATTGAGACATCCGTTTTAATAACCTATATCAATTTGATAATATATCGAAAGAAGGTTTCAATTTTAAATGTTGAGTGATTGAATCATACATTCGTAACAATTTTGCAAATTATTTTATTGTTTTAAAAAATTAATGATTTGGCGACTTCCTTCTGAAAACCACGTGACGTCAAAGCATACGTAGGGTCACGTGCGTTACTCTCCATTTTTTTATAATCTGAAACTGATCGCGCCGAATTACATGCTGTAGTAAATTTGAACAAGATTTTAGACAAGTTTAATGTAGTTAAAACTCTGGTGAATAATGGTATGTATGTTGTTTACCAATAATTTTGAAGAAATAAAAATACGGGGTGTTGCGCGATTGACACAGTTCTGTGTTTGACAGACCTATCAATAGGATTCTATATGACTGCTATGCTCCTGTAAACGTTAAAAGGAACAAAGATGGAAACGTATTGAATGATGATTTGTTTTGATTTTTATTTAATAGATGTACGGCCTTTAAAACCTTGATACAAATTTGATTCTGGTAGGCGTAAATAAAAAACTAACAAGTCTCGTACGTAACACTACTGTAGAAAGTGTGTGTTCCTCCTCCTTCGCGATTGCTCGAAGAAACGTGACGACACAGACACACCCCTCCGAGATTTGCGATTAGCAAGTGCCAAACCGAGCTCAACCTGTGATTTCGATTTCAAATTCAACTTAATATCTCTCCTTTCAGCACACACCGAGCAATATTTCCCATTCAGAAATTATTATTGTGCATTTAAATGGTCAAAATGCTCAAGTTTGATAAAAAGTTTACCAATATTCTTTTATTGGGATTGGCGTTTATGTTGGTGTTTACAGCTTTTCAAACATGCGGCATGATCGAGGTAAGCAAAACGTCATTATTCTTATTTTGTTTATTTTTTTTTAATTTAATTTAGTGTAGATCTATGCTTAGTTTTTTCCTTGGTTATTTCAACTTTCCGATTTTTCTTTCGCATTTTTTTCAGTTTTAGAAGTAATCGCAAGGCGCGCGGGAGGGAAAGTTGTCAAAAAATGATTTAAAATTCGTCTGAAATTCCATTCATTTTTTATTTTATTGTTAAACAGATGGCTCGCAATATTTTTTAAAGTTTGCGATATGTGACGTCAAATTTAGGTAAACCGGCTTTGATAATAAAAAAAAATTCAGGTCAAAATTTGAGCGTATACGAAAGTGGCCCTCCTTGAGCTCCGTGCACATTGTTCCGGTTAATATTTTCTAATATTTATATGCGATTTTCATTCATTTTCAACCAAGCTATAATTGAAAGAACGATAGTTTAAATTGTTGCAAAGATTTAAATTAAATTACAGGATTGTTAATTTAATTAATGAGATTAGATGAAAGCTGAAGTCTAAACCAAAAACAATGTTTTTTAGTGCCAATGAACTCAAAAAATCGCGGTTGAAAACCAAAAGATTAATTTATAAGGGTAGTAAATATTAAAAAATTCAATACCGGGTATACAATTATAAAACTAAAATAAATTTTTATTTAATAAGTTATTTAATTATTATACGAAATTTCATTCTGCGAAATTTAATTTTAGTGGAACTAGAATTGAATTTTATTTTTTTAAAAAAATAGTTATAATAAAAGCGATGTAGCTAGCTAAAACATGTTTTGCAAAACTTAAATATCTACATGTATTTTTAAAAATTAAATTTTTATTTTTTTTTAATGGAAGATATTTTTAGACAGTACAATTTGCAATATTAAAGGAAATGTATGCAAATTATTAAAATTTAAGTTTTTATTTACTAAGCTGGCTACTTTAAGCTGAATAAAGTTGCAGCGTACTAGTACATGTATTTGAATTTCACAGGTGAAAAAATAAAAGTGAAATAGAAAAAAAAATTTATTTGGGTATGCAGCTTATCAAAAAAATTATTGGAATTGTTCGATCGAGATTTAAAAATTGAATGTTGTTGACATTTTTAGAGGAAGTGATTTTTTGAAAATAGTACGAGCTACGTGCACGATTATTACTTATAGGATTTTATTTTTATCAACAAAATTTTATAAGATTACTCAAAAAGTCACATTTATTAAACTTTTTTTT
>JAQGAY010002139.1:0-11545 GCA_034698085.1 Polydesmus angustus
TAGTTAGATTTCTAAAGTCACACTCAATATTGACGCATAAACGTCGAAAAACCAGGATATATACCTACTGTACTTTCAAAGAAGTAACGCGTTATTTTGGTCTTTAGTTTCCAAACTTAATTACAATTAAACAATTTCTTAATTATTAACTTAAAATGTTACTGAAAAATTAAATCTAACAAATATAAGCAAAAACACCTCCGCCGCTACACATCGAGCAGATGTTATTCACGTCCCGGGTGGCTTAGGAGTAAGATACTGTAGAAAAGCACCCGCAAAATGTTTGGAACGGTAATAATCTCGCTCACCATTTTTGAAAACAACTTTTAAGAAAAATCATACATACTGTATTTTGCTCAAACTAACCGATAATTTAAGATATTATAAAAAAAGAATGATGACTTACCTCAGCAGGAGCGTCAACAGTGGGAATTGCTGGAACACCAGTCCTAAAGTTCGATGTGGCAATGGTGCAATGGTGGAATAACGATTGATCTTTGGCACGATGCTATGCTCAACATAATGTCTCGATCAAAGTGGATGGGTATTAAAATGATGGGCATTTGACTGATTTTTAAGTACATGATTGTGATAGACATTGGAAAGTAGCACTTGCTTCGCCAGGAAATTGGCCTGTCACCAAGTACTAGAGAACCCGGAGTAAGAAAAGTAGGTGTGATATCTTGAAATGGATCTACAACGGGGCCACCAAAGATATACATGTACACCACCCTATATTTGAAAGCAAAAAATTATAATTAAAATATATTAAAAACGTTTCGCTAATAATTACGACCAACCTTTTTGGAAATTTCTCGGCTGAATAACTTAATAACTAATGGTATGGGAGACTTCTGACTATTGCCATCGTGTAGAGGAGGTCATTTTACATTCCCATATACATTTTTGTGCAAATGAAAGCACTCGTTCTCGAGTTATGAGCCTTTGAATTTTTATCAACCCATTGGTTTGATTAAAATTCAACAGTTTGAGTAAAATCAAAGTATGTTTAAATTGTATTCTAAATTAAAATCAATTATTTAAGGTACTCAAACTTTCAAAAATTATTTGACGTGTGTATCAAATACAAATAACCCCACTAAAAAATGAAAAGGTAGTCAAATTTTTGTTTAATGTGTTCTAAAAAATAATCAGAAATTATATAAAATATAAAAAGTAAACATTTTACCGTACATTAAACGGAGTACAGAATCTCATTTATCAGAATTGTTATTAATTTACATTTATGAATTAAATACCGATAGTGTTGGGTGCAAACTCAATTAAAACATTTCTGAAATATCCATGCATTTCCGAATTTACGGTATTTTATCGCTTTACAACTGTGAAAGAATATTTTGTCCGCTATAAACTATAGCATTATTAAGTTTACACTGTTTATATAATTATATTGGAAAAAAAAATACAGCATTAGGAAACAATGTTTAGAAGCGGTCCCGGGTTTTAAAAATCAACATACAGTAGGCCTACATGTACTGTACGCTCATTTCATATTTTAATTGACCGTAATTCAAACAGAATAAACTTTTTAGAAATATGTTAGTCATAAATTATCATTACAAAATTATACAGTACTCAATTCTGGTGTATTACATGTAAATGTTCGCTGCTTAAGTTTTGTTGTATTCCAGTTTTAGTTGAGATTAATAATTTAATTACAAATATGTCATTGCCGTGAACTGCACAGCTAGCATTATTTACAAAAAAGTAATTTTTTAAAAGACAAAGCTTCAAAAAAATCCACGTGCAAATCTACACACTTTTTTAAATTGTAAAAGAAATGAATTTGTAGACCTATACGGTATTAAGTAATTCAAAAAGAAATTTTAAATTCAACAAAATTCAAAATAAAACTTTTAACGTTTTATATAATTTAAAGTTACCACTAGTCTTGTAATCGACAGTAATAACTACCGGTATAACAATTCTCAATTAAAAGTAGAATAATTTTATCTGCTATCAGCAACCCATTGCGAATTTATTTTGGCAATTATAGCTTCATAAAGCCATTAATCTTGTGACATTTACAGCTTTTACAGCCGCATTTAAAATCGATTACGGCATGAGTTTTGCCATTTAAAATTTAGCTTCAGTAAATCTCACCAAAACCACTTTTTTTACATAAATAATTGCAATACTGTACTTTGTATTGAAATGTAATTATGAATATACAGAACAATGTATAAAAAAACTTACTTTACAATATTTTAAAATTACTTACAACTTGTTTATCTTCTTTTTCCAGTATTCTTTCTGCATTTCGTATATTTTCATAGCTTCATCGTGTTCTTCTATTTTGGCTGCGTGTTCAACTTGTCTATAGAGCTGCTGCTGTCTTAATAAAGCTATCCTCAATTGATGTTCCTCGTCTCGAAGTCCGCCGTAATCATCTAACCCACTGCCACTGGCTAATTTATCATCATAATGTTCGGGGAAAGGTGTCACGTCCACTGAATCTTCATTCGGGGAAAATGTCAGTTGACCATTTTGAGAAACTTCTAATACACTTCCTAAAACGTTTAAACGCATTTCAATATGACAATCATAACTTAAAAGATGATAAACTTTGTAATTTTCAATGTACATGTACTTGTGTAGAACTTTTACCCTACTTTAAATAATGATAAAAACTTGTGTAAGCTATTTTGTAAATGACGCTGTTTTGTACATTTAGAAATAACTACTGTATTTAGAACACATTACAAAATCGTATCAACTCACCAGGTTCTGTTATTATTTCAATTTCTGGTACCAATTTATAATTGCTTTGATAATCACTTTCCGAGTCCGTTTCATTAGAAGTAACGTTGGATTCAACTTCTTCTTTAATGAATGACGCTGACTGCGAACAGTTCGAGTTTCCATTTACTATAAAAAGTGCAATATTCTATATTATTTAATGTGAAAAACAAAACATTCATATTCTAAACATTCTTTTCATTAAAAAAATAAACAAATAATGTAAAAAATGTGTCAAAATCAAAGTTCTTTCAGCAAAACAAAAATATACAGCTAGAAAATACTCAAACAATGCATTACAATCTGGCAGATAAAGCCAGTTTCTTGCCAAAATGAAATTTATATTACATGTACTTCAATTATTTAAGTCTACGCGAGTGATGATTGAATTTTACACCTCAATTACATGTAATGATGTACCTGTGTCATTAACTTTGTCATGCCCATTCTCCGATTCAGTATTGGTCACCGGGTTTCTGCATTTGTGGTTCCCCCAGAACTTTCTTAACTGTAACGGAGTCCTTTTACTAACCCAAGGTATGGCGTTAAATTCTCTGGTCACCGCTTCCCATAATCGGCATCCTCTTCGCTCACGAAAAACTTGAGAGCTGGAATTGCTATCAGGTAGAGATGGACGGCTCACTCGATTGATTATTTCAGCGAGTATGCGCAGTTCGCTCGCCGTTTTCGATCGCATTGACAACGGCAAGGGTTTCATGTCATTCGAAGAATTTGTAGATATCCTTTCATAGCATTTAATTAAAGTTATAATATTTAATAATTTTTTACCACGTAAATTTCAAGTTACCTACATTTGGTCCAATTTCTTCTTGTAAGACGCCATTATGTCGTATACAATGCTTGACGTCATCAACCATAGAGCGTCATAAGGGGTGGAATTTAAAAAAAAGTCAAGGGATTAAATTTTATTCATAGAAATTAACTATTAAAATTGTTCTCAATTTACTTCAGATTACAATGTCTACACGGTGTATGAGAAAAATCGAGCTACACTGTACTGTACTTTGAGATATAAACAGCAAATGTTATTGAGACTAAAACTATTTTAATTTATCCTAGTGCAACATCAATTTCTAACTCGTACAGATCATTACGGTAATAATTAAAAACGTAGTCAGTATAGATTAAAATAGTTTTGGGAACTTGATATTTATTTCTCATGTTAAAGTATAGCTATCTTTTTTCCGTCCACCGGTGTATAATTAAACATTAAAAGTCAAAAAATAAAACTCCGTTATGCATTTCTTAAAATAAAAATGTTTCTGAGTTTTATATTAAATTTTATTTCGTTCAAAGTTTTACACAAGAGATTATAAAATCAAAGCAGAAGTTCTAAATGGAAGTTACTTTAATAATAAAAATAATTCTATTATGCAACCACAAAATTACATTTACAGTAAATTAACCTCGCTTATCCGAAGTCCTGGTTATCAGAATTTTTATTAATTTATTTTTAAAATATAACTGTGAAGGCTCAAACTCGAATTTATGTTAATTTTAAGTTTTTGATGCCATTCTTTTATATCAAGCTTCATTTAAAACATCTCTATCGATATTAATAATGGAAGTTAAATAATTAAAAAATAATCAAAAAAAGTTCGAAATGAAAAATAGGGGTATTGCAGATGTTATTTAACATTTAAGAAACGGAAATTCTGCAATTCTTTGGGTATCCTTATACGTTTCGGATAAGCGGGGTTTTACTGTACATATTTTAAAAAATTTGTAAAAAAATATGTTCAGTTGCTTTTACAGTATTACAATAATTATTGCAGTAGAAATATACCAAAACTCCTTCAAGGCATGTAAATACGGATACAATGGACATATGGCAGTGCGCATTATTTTAAAGGCAACGTACTCTTGTTTCTAATCAGTAAATAACAAACTTTCTTCTTAGATAACATGATTAAACAAAAACTTATATACCCGGTTGATGAAAATGCAAGTACATGTACACGATAGCGTATAAAGACGTACCGGTATTGTACATGGATTTGATTGATAAGCATAACGATAAGAGATTCTTAAATATTTACAAATAAAAGATGTGGTAAAGGTAGTAGTCTTTCTTAAAAAATATATTTGACTATGCGGATATATAGCATTTCTCTTTTCAACAAAAACTTATAATTATAAAATTAAAAACGATACTCCTATAGCAAAAATAAGAAATATTAACTTAAAATAATAGTTTTCTTATCTGGAAAACAGTTCTTCTTAAGTAATAATTATTCTATCATTTTGTATTAAATAAATAGGACATATTCATTAAATACAATTACTAAAAACTAAACACAACGTTATTGATATCATCAAAAATAATTTTTACAACCTAAAAATTCATTGTTAAAAAGAAAACAAACCACGAACAGTTTGAATAAAACTTTAATAATATATTTTTAAATTTCAGTGACAATGTTGTAATAACTTGTCACAATAATAATAATAAAAATGTTAAGTAAAGTTTACTCATATTTATACCATTAATTCGTAATAAATATGACTATTTGAATAATATCAGTAACTTTGAAAAATAATGTATTTTTCAGTTATGTAATGGGAATATTTTTTGAACGGTTTAGTAGAAAAAATGAAATTATTTTACTTTCAACAAAATTGGACGCTGTCTTCATCTTGGTTGCAATTGACTTTTAAATTATTTAAACCAAGAATAAGATAAGCAAACTTATTTCATCTTGTCCAGAATGGGAAGAACCATGTCAAATGTTGGTCTTTTACCAGGATCCTCATTCATGCATATGCGAATGAGCTTAGCCATGTGATTAGAAATCCCTGGTGTGATTTGCACTCTCAAACCTTCCATCGCAATCTATATTATACACAAAATTAGACAATATTATTTAAAAAACAAATTAATTAAATATATAACCTTCATTCCAATCTCCATAGGAGAAATGTCCGAAAAAGGAACTTCTCTTGTGGCAAGTTCCCATAACAACACAGCGTAACTCCACATATCAGCAGCTTTAGCGTTAATTTCATCTTGTCGCTTCAGAAGCGCTAAAAATTAACGAAAAAAATCATTTTACGTTCTACAAAATTATCTTAAATGACTAAATCCACATACATTCAGGTGCAAACCACGCGGGATAATATACCTTTCCTTTCTCATGAAAGGAAAATTTCGAGTCAGCCATATTTATCCGAGCAGTTAAATCTTCATCAATCTAGAAATTTAAAAATAAATTCATAAACAACATTTTGAAATAACGATTAAAGTTGTATTAATTCTCACCATTATGTGACGGCTAGACAAATTCAAACGAGGAACTAATGGTTCTAGAGTGTGCAAAAAAGCCATCCCTTTAGCTATATCAATAGCGAACTTAATTGCTTGCATTGTGTCAACCACCAAACCTAAAATTAAATAAATATTAAAACTAAAATTAAATAAAAATAATATAATAAATTAAAATGTTATTAGAAATTATACCAGTTCCTTCGTGCAAAATCGAGAAAAGGGAACCGTGATGCATGTATTGACTTATGACCACTAAATTTGGTGGAGCATTACAGCAACCAATGACTGGTAAGACATTCGGATGGGAAAAGATTCTTCAAATTAAAACCATAAACTGTTAAAAACATTTAATTTAAAACCTTCAAAACTGAATTTGTTCAAACCTTAATCTTGGAAACTCTTCGTTAAAATCTCGCGACATTCTTGGAGTACATTCGCGTAAGGCTAAAATTTTAGCCACGATTTGATTTCCCTGCCAATATCCTCGCCAAGTCTATAAAAAAAATAAACGTTTAACCGTAAAACTTCACATTAAATTTTATAAATAATAAGAGACAGAAATTACTTCTCCAGAAGGAGTGCTGGCGATTTTAACTTGAAGCTGCAAGTCGTTGATATTGATACCCGAATGGCGAGAAAGAGTAGCATCCCGGCTTCTAGTTTTAGTTCCACTCCAACTAAGATCTTTAAATGGAATTTTTTTTAAATCTTGTCCCAGTTCAACCGCGAGCTCTACAAACATTACAAATCATCGTTTTCTGTTAAAATTCCTCTGAATATTTTAAATATACACCAAACTCTCTTCTTTTCATTACCGTGAAGTCGTTTTGCCATTTGTCCTTTGCACTTATCTAACGGAGTTTCTCCAAATTTGTTCGCCGAAGATAATAAACCACCATGCCCCATCAAGTCTTCCGCAATGGCTTGAAATCCCCAAAAGCAAGCGTAATGTAAAGGTGTATTACCATGCTCGTTGATGGGATTAATTATAGCGTTATATCGTAGCAACTACAAGATAATGATTAACATTATTCACTCTTGAATATTTCTAAATTACCGTTATTAAGAAATTACTGTACCATTTGGACGATGTCTCGATGACCGTGAGCGGCTGCGAGATGAAGAGCCGTGTCGTCGCCCATGTTTAAAGCATTGACTCGGGCTCCTCGATAAATTAACATTTCTACGATGTTTGTTCTACCTTCCTTCGATGCCCAATGCAGAGGACTGAACCCATGGTCATCTCTAAATAATACGAAAAAAAAAATTAACACAAATATTTTAATATATGCAACTATAATATTAAAAAATGAAATTCTGTGTTTACTTTCCATTTCAACGTCATAGAAAGCGGAAAGCAAAAACTATGAATTTTAAAGTAAGGTGCAGGTAACAAGAATAATTTCTCAATAAAAAAGAAAACAATAGAATTACGCTATTCATATATATTAACATAATCTTCTAAATAAAACTAAATTATTATGAAAAATTAAAGTTTAAACTTACATATTTAAAACAAGTCCATTATTTTAATATACCAGCACCAGTTTATTTAATTACTGTACCGATATACAGTATTATTATTGTTTAATGACTATCAAAATCAGTTTTTATAAAATACAGAATAAAAAATTTATTATCTCTTTCAAAAATCCAAATCAAGTATAATTTATTCAACTAATTTTCAACTTTAATAATTTAAACACATATAAATATTTTTATTCAAACCATTTTTTAAAAAAAACAGTATGTTTGCCACTTTATTTCCGCTTTTGTTCATTAAAATCAAGGAAATATCAATTTACCAGGAAATGCATGCAATTTTTCAACTGTAAACAAAGTGTAGCTTACGATTTATAATAACTAAATAAATTTGAGAAGTCAGTTTTTAACTACATCATTACTACCAGACCTGGTGCTACTACTGGATTCGACTATAGCTTCTAAAAATACTTTCAAAAGCTCTAAAGACTAAGTGTATACTAATTACAAAAAGTAATTATGGTGAAGTACTGTTGTAGGTATATAAATTGAGGTTTGAGAGCTGTATAATTTTGTACTCGTTCGCAAGGTATCCTGGAACTAGGATATCCATATTTGGAGAACTTGCATTGTACGAATTAAGGCGGGGTCCGGCGCGCGCATCCCACGTAAATAAATACTCTAACCTACTTTCATCGCTCAATACCTACACGTAATTATTGTGTAACTTGTATTCATTTTACACAATTTATTAATTAACTTAAATTTCAGAAAAAAATGCGAATAAAGAACCAAGTTAATTATAGAATTGTACGGTAAGAAAATGTTAAGAGTTTTCAGCCGGTGTTTGAATCCTTTCATTCAAGCTGAATATTATTTTATATCTTCTTACCCTTGGTTCATGTCGTGCTCCGTATCATCCAGCCACACTCGCACTTGCAACGCATTCCCTTCACGACACCAGTGAAACACATCTTCGCACATTTTACTTTTCGGAAAGACAACTCACGAGCGAAAACGAAATGAAACAAACTTTCCAAAATTAAGAAGATTAATTTTACGTGGTTAACTAAGACACACTAACATCATTATGCGTTCAACCTTGATGATGCTTGAACAAGGAAATTTTCTACTACGCCATCTATCGCTAATTAGAAGAAACATCGCATCACAGCGCTCTTTTCAAATTTATTACTATTGTGTGATTATTATGCCACTATATTAAATAAAAAAATTACTGTAAAAGTTTTAATTGTAAAATAAATTTTGGTGGCATTACAATTTTTTTCAAAAAAAAATATTTGTTTAAGTAAATTTTATTTTTCTACTGTTTTTAAGTTTTCACTAAATTATTATAAAGATTACGTAAAAAAATGCTAATAGTAACAGTAGAGATTAAATTTAAAATAGTTTTAGTTTCCATAATATTTGTTATGATTTGTTGTTTATTTTCTATTTTAAAAAGTATGCAGTTGGCTGCACTGTAGTTTACTTCCCCCCCCCTCACTTTCACACTACGTATATTAATTACATAATTAGTAATTACTGTATTAATAAATTTTATGTTTATTTTGTTTTTTAGATTTTTCGGGTATTTCTTAAACTTTAAATTTTATTACAGTTAGGCCTACTTTAATTTTTATTTCCAAAATCAATTATTTTTTTAATTAAACAAAAATGACAACTGCTGTTTATTCAATTTAATAACTAAAAAAACACGAAAATTACTTTATTTTGGCCTACCAAGTTTTGACAAGTCTATAAGGAGGCTTGGGTTTTGACCTTGTTATTTATTTTTTAGCACTGTAGTTATTTCACGTTTTATTACAAAATAATAAAAGGCGATTTTAATTACAAATTTACAAATATATAAGATAGTACAATAATATTATTATCGGAGTTAATTTATTTAAAGTTTGGTCTTTTAAGAGCTAATTGTGATAACAGAATTTGAAATTAAACCAAAAAACGGGCAAATTGTATTTGCATTTTGCTACTAGATGGCAGTTTATAATAATCTGCAAGGTAAAGTAAGCTGTCCTATAAAGAGCGTTGAGAAAGAGCTATCGCGCTAAAGTTTGAATTTTTCTAGGAAAAAAAAAAAACAATAAAACTGCGCAGTCTTCTAAAACTTGTACAGTATATTATAAAATGTATAAATTTAATCATTCTCATTATAGTTTTATGAAATTATTAATAGTGAATACGGTACTATGTTTATCATAATAATTATGGAGCATAAAAATAGTTATAACGAAATTAGTCAATGTTTTGAATTTCGTCAAAAAAAAAAAAAAATAATTGTTAGTTAACTTTTAATGCTAAAAATTAGAAATTAAATCATATTACATAATTTTCCTTGTCCGTGGTCAATGTCTACTTGTTCCTAAAGCCACAAAACAAAAATTAAAAGCACATGTAAGCGTGTTATAAGAGGGAGAAACAGGATAAAGTGGAGATTAATAATTTTAGCAAAATGTATGGATGGATACCCTGTTGACAGCTTTTGCTTACGTGATCGAAATTAACTTGTATGAGGCATTTTTTATCCACAGTTTACTTACAACTTAAGTATTATTTTCTTTATAAAAAAAAAAAAAGAAAGAAGAGAAGATATATATTTGGTTCCGCACGAAATGAGATTATCGGTTGCAGCGGAAACTGGATAATTTAGTTAATTCGCTATGATTGTTACTGATTTCTTTTTTCCTCTCATTCATTCGTCTTTTTACGGGAGATTAAATTGATGGACTTAGTTTTTTATGTTCAGGATAACTTTGATTTTATTTTTCTTTTTTATTTACTGCACATGTAATTATTTTCTAAATTGGCGGCGGTTGTTTTAGTGGTGGGAAAATTGCCTGACCAAACCGTCAATAGTGAAAGTTTGGCTTACGAGTTTAAAAATGTTACAATTACTCATATTAAAAAAATCATCAGTAAATAATATAATTTTTTATTGTTTATTTTTAAAAAAAATTAACAGACCACAACAGTTATTTAATATCTTATTTCAGTAAATTAGTTGTCAGATTGTGTTATTTTTAATCAAGATTTACTTTTAATTTTGCAATAAAATTCCGTTATTTTCTTTTCTTTATATTAAAATAATAATAATATTAATGGTTAAGTTTTAAAATAGATACCGGTACCAATTACGGTAATTAGAATTTAATTGCAATTTTGTCCATTTATCCACAAACAACTCTTTGGGTATGGGAAGAGGATTAATATCTCCCACTAATTATTAAAACTAATCAGCAATTGCCCGTCTGAGGTGGCCAAGGAGATAGGCCTACACCATCCACGTCTTTATGTCTGTAACGAAAGCATAACTCATCTCAAACGCACTCTCGGTTCCGATGATGAAGATGGATGGAAGAATTTCGTGAGTTTTTCCACTTTTTCTTCAGAGTTAGTGGAAGGTAAAGAAGGCAAATACATTTTATTACCGGTAATTTTAAAATTTCCTTTTGACTAAGCAGATAAACTTTCTTATGACTTAATTTTCTCAAGTAAATTTGCAGAACCAACAAACTACAATAATAATAATAACATAAAAAAAAAGTATTATTATAATTATTGTTGCGGTTTTAAACAAAATAAAAATCTAGTTTTAAACAATGTAAATTACATAATAAAATAATGAAAGTCAATTGTCGTAATCATATAAAGTCAAAGCAATTGCTTTTTAATTGCACAATTATTAATAATTAAATCGTATAAACGGTATAAACAATACAATCGATTTTACCATTTACGTTCGGTACCGATTGATATGAAAATGACGATATTGATGGTTACTGCCGGATTAAACAAGCATTTAATACCCAAAATGTTTTTAGTAAAATTGACAAATTTTATCCATTTTTTTAGCCATTTAGTAAGGGTTAATTAACCCCTCACCACTATTACTCATATTTCTCCACTGGGTGTGCCAGTGAGTTTTCTTTGCATAATTATTGATCAAATAGATTATTAAAACAAATACCAGTAAATCAAATTTTTGGAACAGAG
>JAQGAY010002140.1:0-11532 GCA_034698085.1 Polydesmus angustus
CAATTTTTAGAATATGACCTCTCCAACTGAGTCGGCACATGTTAACTCGATTATCCAAATTTTCAATTTAAAAAGCGAATTAACAAGTCAAATTTTACTGAAAATAAATTAATTTTTTAATACCTGTATTTAGTTACAACAACATCTCCGATTTAACATTGAAAAATAACATCTGGCATGTGACTTCCTCTACTGAGTCGGCACATGTTAACGCATGTTAGCTGTTTTTGAATTTTATTAGCAAACCATCTGCATTTACAAAGAAGCATTTTTAACTCCATTTTGTGCAAAAACCAAAATTTAAATGTTCACCTTGCTTTATAGAAACGGCATTTTTACATGCAAATTTTACTCATTTACATGTTAATTATTGTAGGCGGAAAATCATTGGCGAGACCAAATTTAGCGAGTCAACCTTTCAATTAGCTAGCCATACTAAGATTACGTTAAAATGAAAACACAACAATTCATAGAAAATTTCGATAAACAACAAAATATAACGCAATATTATTATCGTTTTTCTTAAAATGTTTGGAATAGCCTACTTGCTTTTTATCGTGTTGGAATGAAGTGCCCTATTGCTATTATAGAGAACACGGTTTAGTTCTGGTAGAGATATGCAAAATAAAATAAGCTTCGTAAAACGAAAGGACTAAAACGAAAACTTTATCGTGCAAACAACTTTCATCAATAATTAACCAAAACGCGGATTAGTTAATTAGATAAATTTGATGGCGTGCAAATTGGCGTTGTCGTTAAGTCAAAAAATCTTAATTATGTAAGGCGATTAGGTGTAATTGCGTCGGCGTTCATTTTTCGAAGACATCAGTAGTTAGGAGATTTTATTTCTTATTAGTCAATTAACACGTTAAGCTGATGTAAATGGCGACACGGCGTCAAATCTTTAAAGCAGAAGAAGATAGAGAGTGTCTATCAGCCACCAATCGTCATCAAGTTTGAACGGTGGGGTAGCCTACTACATTTTTATGTTTCATTTGATGTAATCGCTTATTGGCTTTTCGTGAATGATAACGAGTACCGACTCTTATTAGAGAGATAAGGGTGCGCGGTTTGAAATAAAAATGAAGGACGTGATCTTCAACTTTATTACGTTCAATTGTCTTCATCGAACTGAGATAGATATCTTCCAACTCATCAAAAGCATCTACCCGTTAATAATTTGAAAATTTTAATTTTTAATATTTATGAATTACTGCAATTATTATTATGACAAACACTATTCTATTTTAACAATAACTTAACAATTTATTAAATTATATTTGAATATAGATGAATTAAACTTTTATTGTGAAAAAATGTAAAAAAAATTTTAATTCTTATTATAGCATTAAATGAAATTTGCTGATTTGTTAGTAAAAATTATTATTAGGTTTTGTTGTTGAATAATCTTTAATAGATTTTGCATATAGGCTGTACAATGATCCATATCCGTAGGCACATGGGTTTTAATTTTTTTAAATAAAAATGACTGGTAACCAAGTTTTAAATATTGGGCTGTTTATATCCAGCATTAATTAAATGTTTATCAATATTTTTTTACACTGGTCTGAAAATGACAACAAAATCTAATTTTAAAATGTATTATAAAATATATTCGTAAAACTTCTGGTATTCATTTGAATTATTTTTATTGAGAAATTATTGTATATTTGCCCATTTTCGGGTGTCAAATAAATTATTATTATTATTATCAATTTTCTGTAACTTTACTTATCGAACGCCATGCCACTATCAATATGAGCTATAAGATAGCAACAAATAGATAAAGGTACTTACTTTCAATATTCAAACTACATACGCTTGTATTATAGTCTGCTTCATTTACCGTCTGCTTACATAATCACATTTTAGTTTGCTATTGAAAAATGTCTTTTAAAAAAAAAAATTTTTTTTTCAACTTCGGTAATTTCATGAAGGAAGTAATTTCATGATTGGAGCGTAGCTTCCTAAATCCTAACGCAAATTTAATTATTTTGTATTTGTTATTTTTATTAGAGTAATAAGCAGCCTTTGAAGCGTTGTTGTAGGAACTTTTGTTTTTAATCTACTTTGCTATGTCAGAATAACGCCCTATTAAAATGGTTATCAATTTCTATATAAAATGAAGTACATGCGCAGTATGTAGGCCTACTCAACTTCTGCAAAAGATTTGAAAAAAGGGAAACATTTTATTATTATCTCTATATACATGTAATATAACGTTATACTGTATGTAACTATGCTCCTCAAAAACTTTTGATCTACTTTAGCCACTGTTCTCAAATTTTGCACAAATACTATTTGGCAACTGAATAAAAACATAGCTGGGATTGTGATTTGAAAATGTTAACTCTTCCCAATGAAGTCAAAGTGCGGTCACAGGGAAGAGTGAGCCCGGCCACACCCGTAGCAAAGCATAAGTGCACTTTTGCTAGTTTACTCTAATTTACATATTGTCACTACAAAATATTAACTGTAAATAAATAACCAACAGCGAAACCAATTACAGTACTTTAATTTATTCATTAGTAATTTTTTTTTAAAAAAAACCCTATACCTAATGCTTCCGTAAATAATCGGGAGTCTACTGTACTAGCAGCAACGAACCTCGATGAAAACCTAGACTATAAAAGGCAGAATCTGACTAAAAGAAAAATGATATTCTTTGTTAAATCGAGAATGATTTATTTAACAGTGAAATTAGTATTCACAGGGTACAGAAACTTCCAAAATAATTTCATTTCCAACTGCAGTAATGTTTGCGACATTGAAATTCGTGATAAAAACGCTCGAGCGTATAAAATTTTAACGAAGGGTAATAATGACTGACAATGAACGCTTAAAATGTGAAAAATAAAATTATTGACACGTGCCCTGACTCTTGAATATAATATTTACCCCGGTTGAACGCACGCGCGGTAGAAATGGGATTTGGAAATGGAAAAGAAGAGGGAGAGAATGAAGGGTAGAGAGTGTCCGGAGGGATTGGAAATGACACATGTAGATGGCACCCAGCGGCAGAATGGACACTCGCATCTATTATTATTATTATGCGCCTACATTCCCTTCTAACCTATATATACCAAAGGTGCACTAAGACTTTATGTAGTACTGTAGCGAGCGAATATTGACGCGTGTCATCTGTCTCGTCGGAAGTATGAAAATAAGTTTAGGAGAGGATGACAAAGTGAATCACAATTTTTTCTTCTTTCTTTTTACTTGCTTTGAGGTTTTGCGAGGATTACAGTTGGGCTGTCAGCTTAATAGATTTGGACGTATGAATGGGAAGAGGAAATCCACACAAGTGGATAGACTTTTTTTTTTCTTTTTTTCCATTCAGATTTAAACAACTTTTTTTTGTTGTTGTAATATATGGAAGATGGAAATATTTGACGTTGTCTACAGATTTACAAAGACTGACGAGATTTCTTTCTATGACGTCATCGTGTCTAAATTTTGGGGATTTTTTTTCCAGTACGGTACTGATAAGGAGTCTTATTAATCAATATAAAAAATAGATGAATATGAAAATATTACCAATTAACTAAATGGGGGGTTTTTTTAGTAGCTTTTATCGTTGTTTTGGATTTTTTTGTAATTCTTATTACATTTTTTTTTTTTGTATTTACTATACAAATTTACTTTTTTTATACTTAAAAGTCGAATTATTTTGCAATGTGATATTTTAGATGATATTTGAAGATTTTTTTTGTAGAATTTTAATTTGTACACATATTGTACGCAAAAACATCTTCTGTAATGATTATTTTTTTTTTTAAAAAAGTTGTTTTCTAAAATTTAATTACTACATCAAGTTAATTAACTAAATTAAATTGCGTGGATTAAATAATTATTATTTTATTATTTTTTCTTACAAAAAAAAAGTAACTTAAGTATACTTACCGGTTATTAGAGTAATTGTTACTAACGACCTAGAATATTATTAGCACTCCCGAATTAATGAGTTTATTTCTAATAAAGATAATAAAAAAAAAATGGTTGTGATAAGATTTCAGAAAAGACGAGATTGAAAGCTGATCGATAATCAGATAAATAAATATTGTATCTCAAAAAGAGAAAAAAAATTCAATTAGTTAGTAGTTGGAAATAACGACGTGCCTTCAATTCTGGCAAATCTTTCAAAAAGAAAAACATTCTCTTATCTGTTAGTACAGTATTAAAATTCCCTAAAGAAATAAAGTGAAAGAGAGAGAGAGAGAGAAACAAAAACGAGTAAAAATTAGCGCTTAAAGTTGATACGATAAAAAAAAAAAAGAAAAAAAAGAAGAAGAGTAGATAAAAAGTGGAATTTGTGCGCTGCCACAAAGTTGTAAATTCCTGCCGAGACCCCCAGAGATCCAACACTTTCACCGTACATCCACTAGAATTAGTTATTTACTAGGAAAATGTTCACCAACGGAATCTAATTAGCCGTTACAAAAATTATCACGTAAACGACAAATTTTGCATTACACATGCGAAAGTGGGAGTAAAAAAAAAAAAAAAGAGCGAAAAAAATTGAAATTTGCTTTTTTTTTTTTTTTCCTTTTTTCTTCATTCGCTGCCTAAGTCTTACTTAACAGAAGAGAATAAATTTTAACTTGTTTTTTTTATTTTTTTATTTCCCAATTGCATGTTAGTGTGTGGCAACACGTAAAAATGATATAATCATCTCAAATTTGCTGACTTAATTTGGTCCTAACGAACGAAATTGACAGTCTCGGCTTTTTTCTCCTTTGCGGGATTTTTTTTTTGTTTTTATTAGAAAAAATTATAATAAAGCTAGTGGGAATCGCAAATTACTCGCATTTTCTATCTTGTCCTGCCTAATAACATTTGCGTACGTGTAATTGCAAGTACTGTACAGTGTTAGCCTAGCAACGGTTAACAAAATAACTGCGAAATTCAATTGAGAGAGAATCGAATAAAACGGAACTCTATCGAACTACGTTATAGCTTTACAAAATAACCATTATTAATAATTATTGATTGACTACCATTGTGATGTAGCATTTTTTTTTTTATTATCGCTACAATTTATTATCATCCATTGAGTTTCGTATTGATTGCACCATAACTTTATATTTGGTTAATTTTATAGATTTTGTTTTTAATAATTATTGTTTTCTTTGTATTACACACAACGTAAGATCTAGTTACCGTATTTTGGAAACTATAAGATGCGCTTTTTTACTAAGAAAATTTGGCTTAAAATTGGGGTGCGTCTTATAGTCCAAAGTTAACATTTAAATAAAACGCATTAAAAAACATTTCTTTCCTGAAAATCGACTTAAAAATTAGAGGTGCGTCTTATTATCCAGAGCGTTTCAATAATACCCTAAATATGTTAACCGTTTTTAGTTCAGAAATTGAAAAGATATACACGGTGTACCGAAAAAGAAATTACTAAAAGGAAGTTTTTCCATGTGTCATTGAAATATGTAAATTTTAAAGCGGATTAATGCATTAAATCAATTGGGTTCATTGTTTTTCCCCGGTACATTATTTAAAAATTGGCAAAATTATTATTTTGTTTTCAATACTTCAAAAATATAACTACCTACCGTAAAATGTGATTACTAAATAAATTTATTTAATAATTTTAAATCTTTTGAAGATTAACTGTTTGTGGATTGGCATTTAAGATAAAGCGGGGAATACCAGGTAGCGTTTGGTTTAGATTACTTGTTAGTGTTTTATTATTTTTTTTATAACGTTATTTCGAATGTTATTGCTTCATTAATTTAGTCGTCGATTAAGAAGGAAAAACAATTTTTTTATAAAGAAAATTTATGATAAGCGAATCAAATTTTACAATTTCAACAAGAATGAGTGCTTCTGACGTTTTTTACGAGTGTTAATAAAAAAGGAAAATAGAACGCAGTGTTGCATTTTGTTGTTATTCACAATCTCAAATTTCAAAGATTAGAAAATCGTATATAAAAAAAAATTACAATCTTTAAAATCCAAAACACACCATTAAAGTTAATTCTCTAAAAATAAAACTCTTCTGTTTGTATTTTCCTTCGTGTTTACCGTATAATCATCGTTTTTGAAGACACTTTGAGATGTTTTTAATTGGAAAGAAATCCCTTTGAATAGCCTTCGTTAGCGCTTTCTCTCTTCAAACAGAAAGAAAGAAAAAGAAAAAAAAAAACAAGTTGTCAACGAAAGAGTAAAGCTTCGCAAGGTATAAAAAAGTAAACAAAGTTTCAATTTTGTTTCTTCCCTAAGGAGTCGACCGACTTAAAGATAAAATATAAATTAAGTCCGTCTACCACCCACTTTCTGGAAGATTGAACGAAAAGTCGTAACTGGAGACTATTTATCTCATTTTAGCGATGATTGGAGCAGCCAAGTGTGCAAACAGACAAAACTGTTGGCCCACCCATTCGTCTTCATCCCTCGTCAAAGCCATAGGTAGTGTTGTGCTACCCATCGACGACAACCGACATCATCAAAATGACTTCAAGTTCATCACAAAACTTGTCATTTCAAAAAAAAAAGATACCAATTTCTTTTTTTTTTTCTTTTTTCTCCATACACTTTTCTATTTCTTTTGCGTCCGAGATCCGCAAAAATTGAGAAGGAGAACGAATGCTAAGGGTGAATGGCTATCTCGTAAATATAAGTAATCCATCTTCTACAATAAAAACTGTCATCTTAGTTTATTAGTAAATACTTCTTCTAATAAAAAGCACTAAAACAAAACGTTGTAACGTTTTATATTGGTTTTAGAAAATAAAGGGTGGAGAAAAAAAAAAATAGAAATCGCGCGCGCGCAATAAGAACGATTTTGTTAGGTTTTTAGATGAAAATTGATGATATGTGCTGTATACTAAAGTATTTGAAGATAAAAACATATTCATTTTACGATTTAAGTGAGTGGAAAATGAAGGAGACGAAGAGAGAGAGAGAAAAAAAAGTTATACCGGTATTCCATTTATTGGAGCATTCATTTTTCTTTCTAGTTTAATTGGCGTTTGAAAATTATTATTGTGCAATGAACGGTTTTAGTTCCGGTATGTAGTTCTTTGCCGCAAAATTAGTTCGAGATATTGTTTAAGAATGAATTACGAAATAAACCTTAGTATCGTCCGAGTAGAGATAAAATGAACTAACTTTTAATAATTATTATGGGTCTGTAAAAACATTATGCGTTTTAAACACATTAATGAATATTATTAATGATTAATTCTATCTATCAACTGTAATAATTTCAACAAAATAATTAAATTGTTATTTTAGTTCTATCATTATTCAAGTTAATTAAATTTTAAATCTTGAAATTCAATCATCACCGGTAATTGTAATATATACCGGTATTATAAAATTTCCAAAAATTGTGCTTAATAGTGATCAATAAAACTATTTTTCATAACCACTGTTAACTTCACAGCCAATATAATAGTTATTAATATGTCTATTTTCTGAAGTTGTACATTTTAGCTGCAAAGTGTCTTACGTATGTTATACTTTTTCTGAAGTTGAACTTCAAAAAATGCTTTAATAAAAAGGTTGTTTTTAAAGGTTACATTCCGATTATACTCCCATTTCTTAGACACTTTGCAGAAAAAAATGAAGTGTTTTCTATGTAATTCCGAGCGCAACTTGAAGAAATGGACTCACAACGGTTATGAAGTTAACAGTCGATAATAATATCTCAAATAAAATGTACGGAGTATTTCAACTTTAAAGGTAACTTGACATCACCAAAACTACAATTTTTTCTGGAGTTGAATTTTAAAAAACGTTTCTATAAAGGGTTTTTTTTAATATTTTTTTAAAAGTTACATTCCAGTTATATTATACTCCCATTTCCTATACACCTTGCATGAAAAAATGAAACGTTTTTCATGTAATTCTGAATACCTTCAGGAAATGGAATCACGATGGTTGTGAAGTTAATAGTCGATAATAATATTGCATTCAAATATAATGCACCGGTATTTCAACGTAAAAGGTACTGCTAACCTGATATCATCAACTTACCAATTTTTTAAATAATTTTTCGTAAATGTAATTCGGTAAACGTCCTTAAAGCAAATTCTGTTTTGCCACGGATTGATTTTTTTTACATGTACAGTACGTATCAATCGAAATGTTGGCGAAATCAAAAAATTACGTTTGCCTTGTTCGTGTGTTTACGGAGCCTGATACACCCTAAAAGCAACGCATGCTTGCGCACTAGTCTTTTCCGATAGCCAACGCACGTATCAAATCTTCCGTGAAAAAGGACACGGTAACGCAAAGTCTCGCGCAATTTTCTTTACGTGTTCAAACGGTTCGACCACAAACCGGTACTGTATTGCCGCAAACTCCTTATTGTTTCCCCTAGAAAACATAATACACGGTGAATCAATCAAATATCGTGTGATTTTGAGCTGGAAATTGAAATAATATTGAGCGTTGTTGCTTTATTTCTTTCTTTCACCAGCAGTGAGAGCGAGAAAGAAAATTAATATGGCGGTGTTTACGTAATAATATAAAAAAGCGCAGGCGTGCAGTTGAATACTAAATCGCGCTCGAGTGATTAGAATCCTCGCGCACGCGCATCGCCAAGAAGAGATTTGGAATTAAGAAAAGTTGTACATAAACGTCGAATGGCTAAGGTTTATTTTTTTTTTCTCTTTTTTTTTTCCTCTGGCCTTTTGATCGGACATTACGGTGTAAGTAACGGTTAGCTGGAGAGAATGGTCGACACAAAGCAACGTAAACGAAGAGAGATTATATACGTGACAAGTGTATAGATAGATAGATAGATGATCGGAGAAACGAAGATGGTGTTACATTCGTTTTCAGCACCAGCTTTAGCTTGTCTTCATTTAATATCTTTCCGGTTCATCCCACTCGCAGCTAACGCCATCTATATAGTACGGTAGGCTGCGGCGTGTGTACGAGTATATGAGGGTCCAGTACGCGCCAGCCCGCACTTTATATGGACACGCGCACACTACTCTTAACGCCGGATAAAGTTGTTTGAATTAACCGTTAGTGAAGTTTTTTGTGGTCTCTGAAGACTCTCAGACGCGGTCAATGAAAAAAAAAGAAAAGGATGGGAAAGAAAGAAAAAGAAAGATGGAGAAGGAGTGAAGAAAAAAGAGTTAAACTTTTCCATCGAAAACGTTGATACACTTTTTGATGAAAAAAAAAAGATAGTGTTGTCGGATATTTTGACTTTAAACTATCGATTTTATTTTTAAAGTCTCGCTAATCGAGTTTTTAATACCGAGGGAAAATTTTTATAGTCAGGTATAACGAAATTCAAGCGGATGAACTGTTTACATTTCTTTGTACGTTTCAAAGTTTTTTCGATATTTTTTTATTTTTTATTTATTTTTTTTTTTCGATTTATTTTTTGTTTAAATGGTGATACTGGTACTTAATAATATTAGAATAACTAATACTTAGAGAAAAATTTTTTTCTATATTGTTGCTCATAATTTTGGGTTTGACGTTAAATACATAGTTTTAAATTTCAGAAAAAGCTAAAAAAACAACAACAAAAAAACAACAGAGATAATATTTTTTTCTATTAGAATTTCCTCGAACATTTTCTTATTAAAATTATCTTAAACATTTTTTTTATTTAATTTATATAATTATCATCTTGAAGATGGGATGGAGGAAGTTTATTTGATTTTTTGCGATATTTGCCTTTTATTATGTAGAGATAATTATATTCTAATGAATGTTTTGTATGAGTACTTAAATTGCTGCAATCGTCTACAATTAAGTTTTGTCATCACGGCCCACATTAATAAAAAAAATATACCGCAATTTAAGAAACGAATTAGAAATCTGGTATAAAAAAAACCTTGAATTTTATCCTTAAAAAATATAGAATTAAATATTATAGTAACAAATTGAACTAACGATTGAAAATTTTTATATTTTGATCAAATTCAGTTTTTTTTTAAATAAGAAAAAGTGAATTTTTTGAATTAGTATTCAGTACATTGATATTTATTTACTGGTATACGATTTTTATTAATGTCAAAAAAAAAATATTATTACGCAGTTAATGTTAGTTTACATTAACATTTTTATACTGCAAGGATAATTTTAATTTTTTTAAATTAAAAGGATGATGTTTATACAGTATTTACAATTATCAGTCTGTATTTACTGTGATGTTAAAAAAAATGTGGCTTTGATGTAGGCCTACCACTGCTGGTTTAAACTTTGTTCGCCATTCTTTTATGTAGATTTTATAGGAAAATTGTAGTGCTCGACATTAACAATTCGATTAATTGGAAATTATGCGTGTAATTTCACTTCGTCTGGTTTTGGCGCAGGCGCAGTCAAAATCAGCCTTCCTTCCACCTTTTCATCTTTCGCCAATATTAGCGCTTCCTGCTCGCACTTCCAACGCTATTCTATCCGAATCCACTATAATTTATATGCTAATCGATGTAAAAGCTTGTGTTTCGGGCGAAATATGAGTAAATTAATTTTATTAACCTGATGCATTTGATGGTAATTTGATTAGTAAAGCAGATGCGTTCCTTAAAACGAGTTGAAAGTCTAATAAATTTGCAAAAAAGCAAACTACAGTACTGTATAGTCTTTTGAAAATGCGGCGTTAAAACTATCGAGATAAGAGCCGAGTGGGTTAAAGATTTAAGACAATTGAAATTAATTTGCCAGCGAAATTTTCGACATGTTGCCAGCCTGTAGATTGCTTTCCCTAATCATTCAAAATTGCTTTCTTTTTTAGTTTCGGTAATGGACATTTTGAGAAGTAAATTTAAGGATGCTATATAATTTTGGTGAATAATTACGGCTTTTTGTAAAATTAATCTCAAGTTACTTTTAAAAGGAATTTTGTTTTTTATACTTTGTTTCATAGGAATAATTTGCTAATTTATTAGTTTGCCAAAATTTAAATCATAATTACTGCACATTGTAATTACAACTGCATTTTTAAATTGTATCGGTGGGAAAATATATTTTAAAATCTATTACAAAATTAGTTGCCGCAATACTAATACAGTCCTGTATATACAAAATTATTATTAAATATTGTTTTACTCGTATTTATGCAACGAATTGCACTTAAACACTCGCATTTTCAAATTAGATTTTCTTTATTAGTTGACCTACTTGCATTTGCATAAAAAATTATATTTTATTCGAACATAAACTAAAGTAATGAAAATAGTATTCTCTTAACTTAGCGGTTTTTAAACTAGTACGGCCCGCGACCACCACCAATTTCCCGCGGCACAATTCTAGGAGCGGCCAACAGCGAAAAAAAGCCAAAATTTATCACAATTTGCTTTTTTTAGGCCCAAAACATTTGGCCTAAGGGCGGAAAATTAGCTAGCGGGGGCACGCATTCGTTGTGCGAAGATGGCTGGTTTCTTATACAATATTTTGTTTCACATATATGAGTCGTAATCAAGATCTTATGAAGGCTTCCTCGCATTAATTATTCGTTTGCACACCAACTCCAACTCCAAATTAAATCATTATATTTTATCAAAGCTGACGTAATTTATTCTCGCCGTTTCCGCTAATAAACGCAGG
>JAQGAY010002141.1:0-11528 GCA_034698085.1 Polydesmus angustus
AGAAATTTATAAAAAACAGTAAAATTAAACAGTAAAATTAAAAAACAATAAAGTTTAAGAAAAAAAATGAAGTTTAAAAAAAAAAACGAAGTTTAAGAAAAAAAATGAAGTTTAAGAAAAACAATAATAAATTTTATGAAAAACAGTGAAATTAAAAAGCAATAAAGTTTAAGAAAAACAAAGAAATTTAAGAAAAACAATAAAGTTTAAGAAAAACAATAAAGTTTAAGAAATACAATAAAGTTAAAAAAAACAATAAAATCATTACTTTTTTGAAATGTATGACCATTAATAAAGTTTCTACAAAAAAAATGTCTGCTTTATCTTGAGGGTTAAAAACCGGAAGTGTATCCGTTTCTTGAACAGAAATACGTAACTTCATTTGTGGCTCCAAATAAAGGTTAAGCCCCGAGGAGAACGCTAATTAAACATTTCAATATTTTAACATGAGAAAATGTTTTTTTAAAAAATACTTGTGCTTTCTAGGGTTATACAATTGCCATGGTACAAATTGTTGAACATACTTTTCACGGCCATTCTTTTAAGAAAAAATTACATACATTTAGAGGAGAAAGTCATGACTGAAATTCATAAACAAAAACATAATATTTACTTTTCTAATATATTTCGGTCCTGGTCAAATATTGGGAAAATGTCAATGTAATTTTGAACATTATACCCAATGTCATATCGATCTTTTTCGGTCCAAAGAAGAGACAAAAGAGTGTTGGAGATGTGATATTGCATGAAAAATCCAAACCTTTCATCTGATGTCATTCATAATAAATATTTAAATTGTTGTTTTTAAATTTAATTAATTTACTTTTAATAAAATTTTGTCGGTATTAGAATTATTATTTTCAATTGAAAGTGGATTTCCAAAGCAAATAGTGCTCTCATAAGTATCAATTGCCAATTCCTCTGTTAATGACGTACTAATTGGGATTCTAATTAAATTAACGAAAAAACCAAATTAATATAAAATTATAATTTATCTCTCTCTCTCTTTATTATTTTGTAGTAGTACAAAGAAAATCAATTTATTAAAGTTGTGAAATTTAAAAAAAATATATATACTGGGTGACCATAAAGTAAAAATCCAATTTCCGACTGCTTCAAAAAAAAAATTAATAGCAAGGATAAAAAAAAAATTAAAAATTGTGTTATTTTAAAGAGAAACTCAAAAAGTTTTATCTGTAAAAAAATAATTTTTTTTTTAATTCAAAATAATTATAAAAACAAATTAAAATTCAAAAAATGACGTTTTTCAAAATTAAAATTTTCCATGCGAATATTTTTTTTCGAGAATACGGTAGTAAAAATATATTTTTTTTTTAAAAAAAAGATACGGTAAATTTTTAATAAATTGTTTTAACCGTAATAATGTTTTGATATTATGCATTTTTTAAAACAATTCTGGACAATTAAAATTACTCAAGTTTGCAGAGGTGGATTTCCAAATTTCCCCCCCAGAGGCCAAAATATTTTGGCTACCCCTAGTTTTTTTAAATACCGGTACGGTAATTTTTTTATTTTTTTGCAAAAATGTTTAATTTTTTTGTGAAATTTTGTTGCTTTTTTTGCGAAATTTTGTTGATTTTTTTGCGAAATTTTTTTGATTATTTTGCAAATTTTTTTTGATTATTTTAAAAAATTTTGTTGGCTTTATGGCAAATTTTTTTTGATTATTTTAAAAAATTTTGTTGGCTTTATGGCAAATTTTTTTTTGGGGATTTTTTTTTTTTGGATTTTTTTTTTTTTGCAAATTTTTTTTAAATTTGTACGAAATATTTTTTGCGAAATTTTGTTGGTTTTTTTTTTTTGCGCTTTTGGTCTCTTTTAAAATTGTGCCCCCTTGGCCTCATCTGGCCTATTTAGAAACCTGCTTCTGCTCTATGCTGTAAAATGAATGCCACTGATGTTGGCAAATAATACCGTACTGGAAATATGCTAAAATGAGTTGAGTTGTTTGGTAGATGGCCAACAATGAAGAAATAAAGAGAAAAAAGATCCACATCCTCTTCCTAAGCTTGTCCTTTGATCCATCAATCTGGTCCACAACTGAAAGTGAGACACTCACTAAAGACACCATTTTGGTAGAATAAATGCGCAAAAACATTTGTCTTATATTTATAGAAAGTCTGTGAAGGTTAAAATTATTGATTGAAAAGACTTATTAAAATTAATTATTCACTCGAATTAATACTTTAGAATGCGGAAAATTTTTATTATAAATTTCCAATAAAATATCATTTATCATTCATCAAACTACACTACACACATTTTCAAGGCCAAAAAAAAAATTGGATTTTTATTGCAGCACCCCAACAAAATCATTTTATATTAATTATTTAACGGTTTTAAGTCATATAAAAAATACTTCTGGGCTAAGTTAAAAATCGAAGCAGCGGTTCACAACAAAAAAAAAATTTGCAGGCAAGATCAAATAAAACATTAAAATTCAATTTTTATAAAAAAAATAATCTTAGTTTCAGCTACCAAAAAAATAGTCAATAGTTGTTGCAATAACGGTATTACAAAATAATTATTATATATTAACTGATACAAACCTAAATCAACATTACATTACAATTATAACTCAAAATTTAAAAAAAAAACATCAGCAGGGCCATGTGGTAGATTTTTTCAATATGATGCAAGTCTTCGAAATAACGTCTCTCCCCGCCCCCTCCCCTCTACACTGCTCCAACCACAAAATTATGAAAGCAATACTGTATATGTATTCAATTTTTTTTTTGATTTTTTATGTTTTATTAATTAATTTTTTTTTTATTTTTTCCAATTTTTTTTCAATTTTATTTCATCAATTTTTTTTAAAATTTTTTTTTTAGTTTTTTAAATTTTTTTTATTAATTTTTTTTTTATTTTTTAACACTTATTTATTGATGTTTTTTTAATTAATTTTTTTTCAAATTTTTTTTTTAATTTTTTAGTTTTTTTTTTTCAATTTTTTTTAAAATAATTTTTTTTTCTATTTTTTTTACTATTTTTTTTTTTTCAATTTTAATTTATTCATGTTTTTTTTTATTTTTTTTTAATTTTATATCATCCATTTTATATCATTAATTATTTTTTTCAGTTTTTTTAAAAAAAGTTTTCAATGTTATACCATTACATTTTTTTAATTTTTTTTTTTATCTTTACTAATTTCCGTAAATTCCAGAGGCAAAAGTTGCTAACTGAAAGGTGTGCGCGGCGTGGCTTAAGCTTTTTTACCTCTGAAATACACTGCTGGTCACTTATTACACAGTGGGCACTGTTTCATCGATATATTTATAACTTGCAACCTTTTCGCACATAATTCAATAAAACCCGTATATAGTGCGATTCTGACTAAAAAATTCACACTAAACGAGATTGCGCAATATCCAGGAAATGCTTGACATTATAACTACGGGTAAGCACTTTTTTTAAATTCAATTTACTCAACAAGTGTTTTAATCACACTTTTTAGCATACTTAAACACACACTTTAATTGGTACAAAGAAAATAACAAAAAAATTTACCAAAAAAATAAAAAATAACAAAATTAATTTGTTAATCTGAACCACTATTGAAAAGAGGGACATGTCCATATTTTTTTTGGGAAATGTATTTTTTGTTACCAAATTTTTCACAAAACGATAAAAAACGGTTTCTATTCTGTCCTATCTACTAAATGCTTGCAGAAATTATTTTTGCATTAAAATATATGTTTTGTGTAAAAAAAGTTTGTTTTCTAGCTAAATAATTAAATAAATTTTTCTTTAACTGAAAAATGTGAACAATTTCATCGAAAAGGTAGTAAGATTATTTTTTTTTATTCAAATGTTTTCCACAGTTTAATTAATAAATCTTGACTTCAGAACAATTTTCGAAATAAAAAAATCATTTTTAAGTTTTTAAGCAGTTTTTTCGTTTTCGGAAAAAATTGTATTTTTTGGACATGTCCCTTTTTTCCAATTAACGATTCATATAGCCTAGTAGTTAAATAACGCTTGCACAACAACTATAATAATTTATAACAAGCTAGATTTTTGCATACAGTTTTGTGTCGATGTTATAAATAAGGTGTAAAAAGTCCCAAGCAAAATGTTAGGTGCATATCGAAACATTTAAGGTCAAAGGTCAAGAAAATCGGTTTTTTGCAAATAACTCGCTATCTATGCATTGTACGTCGATGACCAATAGTATGTAAGTTATAGAACATTGAATTATCTACACAATTGGTCATATACATTTTGTTTGTCTGGCTAACCGTTATCGAGATATGAAATAAGAGAGTGTTTTTTACGTGTACCTGTGCTAATTTTGTCAATTTTTATTTTACATTTTTAATGCATTTAGGGCCAAATAATACTTAAATCAACGCGTTATAATAATATTAAAATTATTTTTATTGTTGCAAACATAATTTGCCATTGAAAATGTCACCAGTTTCCCTTTTTCCATTAAACTTTTTACACTTGTTCCTATACTACACGATGTTAGTATTCAATAATAGTAATAAAAAAGTTATTTGTTGAAAATTTATTTGTTTAAAAGTTATAAAAATTGTATTAAAAAGATATATGTATTAAAATTATGAGTTAAAATGTTGTGCTACAAGGTTTGCATGTTATAAATACATCGATAAAACAGTGCCCAGATATATTAAGTGACCAGCAGTGTATTTCAGAAGTAAAAAAGCTTAAGCCACGCAGCGCACACCTTTCAGTTAGCGACTTTTGCCTCTGGAATTTACGGCGGTCGCTCAAAACATGGGTAAACTAAGGTCATAATTAGATTTTATTTTCATCTACAGTTCACTATTACTCTAATATTATTTATTGAGTGTCTTAAAGTGCATTACATGTAATATTAAGCAATTTATACAGCTTTACCCAGTAAACGGATATAACTGTACCCTTTCTCAGCGCCATATCTCAAAAACGGTTAGCCTTACAAACAAAATGCACTTAACCAATCTTGTAGATATGGACATGTTCTATAACTTATGTACTATCAGTCGTTGACTTACGATGCATAGGTAGCGAGTTATTTGCAAAAAACCGATATTTTTGACCTTTGACCTAAAAAAAAATTCGATTTGCAAACAAAATTTTGCTTGGGACTTTTTACACCTTATTTATAACATCGAAACAAAGCTCTATGCAAAAAATTAGCTTGTTATAAATTATTCTGAGCATTTGGGCCGTTTTTGTCTAATTTTACTGTATTAAAAATTAAAATAGTAAAGACAAAATTATAACGAATGTTTATTTACAATTTATATTACTAAAGCGCTAGCATTGTTTTGGCACGTGAGTCTTTTTAATTGGTCATCGGCGTGTAATCGCCTTTTTTTTTTCTCTCTCTCTTTCCTTCTTTCTTTTTTCTTTTTCTGTTTTTTTTCTTTTTTTATTCTTTTTTTTTTCTTTTTCATTTCTTTTTTTTTTCATTTTCATTTAATTTCTTTTTTTTTTTGTTTTTATTCTTATTTTGTTTTTTTTTTTTCTTTTATCTTATTCTTTTTTTTTATTTTTCTTTTTTTTTTTGTTTTTTATTTCTTTCTTTTTGTTTTTTGGGAGGGGACGTTCAATAAATGCTGGGAAACGGCTACAAACAGCGGAATTGGGTTAAAAACGGCGGGAATCGAGCAAAATAGCCAGGGACATTCCATAAATCCTGGGAAGGGGCTAAAAACAAAGGGAATGGTACAAAATGGGCGGGGATGTTTCATAAATGCTTGGGATTAGAAAAAAAGGGAATATAATAAAAAAAGGCGGGAATGGAGCAAAATGGGCGGGGACATTTCATAAATGCCTGCGATAAAGTAAAAATGGCGGGAATGGAGCAAAATAGCCAGGGACGTTCCATAAATGCTGGGAATAGGCTAAAAACGGCGGGAATGGTACAAAATGGGTGAGGATGTTTCATAAATGCCTGGGATAAGGTAAAAATGGCGGGAATAGGATAGAAACGGCGGGAATCGAGCAAAATAGCCAGAGACGATTCATTAAATGCTGGGAAAGGGATAAAAACGGCGGAAATAGAGCGAAATGGGCGGGGAGGTTTCATAAAAGCAGGGAATTAACTAAAAATGCCTGGAATTTAGTAATAACGTCGGGAATGGAGTAACAACGGTGGGAATCTATCAAAATGGGTAGGGACGTTCCATAAATGCTGGGAATGAGCTATAAACAGTGGGAATGGAGCAAAATGGGCTGGAACAGGATGGAATTAAGAAAACAGACAGGTATTGTTCATAAAGACAGGGGTGTAATTTTATGTAAAATGTAACAGTCCTAACATGAGTAATTAGCCCCCTCCCGTAGCGAAGCACGGGTACTTTAGCTAGTTCTACACTATAAAAGGAGATACACTGAAATTTTCAGCCCTTTCTGACCATTTTTAGTACCAAAACAACAGTTTTGCTACCACCTCATCAAATTCTACTGCCAAATATTTGGTAGCCCAAAAGCTGTTGTTTTGGTACTAAAAATGGCCAGAAAAGGCTGAAAATTTTAGTGTATCTCCTTTAATAGTGTAGAATTGTAAATAAACATTCGTTATTATTTTGTAATTACTATTTTAATTTTCCTTGATGAACGAAACAAACTTTTGAGATACCCCTCGTAGTTTAGTTTTACTTAAACAGAACTGTTGATAAATATTTATTTTAGCTGTGACTTGAATCTTAGTAATAAATAAGATAACTAACACAATTGACACCATTTATTTACAATTTTACTTACCCTAACTATATTTGTTTGATAATAACTGTTAGAAATATTCTGTAGGTTAAATTTTTATTCCTGTTGTGAATTTAGTTTTGTATTGTTGCTATTACTATTAGTAAATATTACTAAACTATAATAAATTTTAAATATACTTTTCAAAAGCTACTACTACATTATACTTAAAACTTATTAGGAGTTAGCAATAACAAAAGATTATCAAGGAGTAACAAGAAAAGTACCCAGCAAGTACTTGGAAAAGATTATGTCTTTTAAGGTAACTGTTATCACCTTTGATGATAATAAGTTCTAATCATTGTAATAATAAATTCGACTGATTCCAAGTTAGACATAAATAATACTGGAAAACAAAAACACTTTAATGTCATACATTAACGTCTATGGGAGATTACAATAGAGTTTTCGTGGTATCAAATTTTAAATCTTTGCAGGGTGATTCAGTGAGGACACACCACCACCTGTAAATCTTAGCCAGGGTGCTTATGTGAAATGCCACCACAGCAGTTGTATTGAGTGACCAAAGCGCCACTTAGGCACCCCAAAATTAATGACCTTGACATGTTCATCTAAGGTCATCTTGAAATTATGTCCAGTTAAATCTCTCCTTTGTAAAAGAAGTTAAAATAAAATTTGTAGAAAATTCAACAATGGTTCCAACAAGCCCCAAAAAACTTGCAAATCCATCCAAAGGTCATATTTGTTGTCATCTAGGAAATAATCATTCATAGCTAGCAGCTCATTGTATGACTTATCTAAGCATAATAAAAATGTTACTTTACAAATGCTTATGTTTGCAAATGAATAAGAGACCTTCTAGATCTTTGGCCGGACCGGCATCACCTCCATATTCCGTTGGAAGGGTCTCCAAAGGAACAAATTGTTAAGATCTAATGCTGTAGAAGTTGGACAGACATTGGACAAATGCTTTTTTTTAATTAAAAGTAAATTTAAAATCTAATTAAATAAAAACAATATTTTTGCAAATTTCTGGTAAAAGTGGTCTAACCAGATGAATAATGGCATTAATGATGGCATAACCATTAACCACAACTATCATCTTCACTTTAATGGGCAAACAAGGCTTTTTGAAATACCATATAAAATAAATATATACTTTTAATTAATTTGAAAATTCATAAACTTAAACACAATTCATGAGTGCACATGTTTAGCGGAATGTGGAGTGGTGTTTTAAAAGCAATTTCTAGAACCAGTAAAGCGTTAATGATATCCCTCCATAAAGATGGCATAAAACATTTCCAAATTATCCGTAAGTAGCAATTTGCCACATCAAGGATCAATATGCGACCATGGACCTGAAAACATGTCTTGTAGGCGGCTATTTCTAAGCCACAGATAGCATACTTTAATGCCGATTCTAGAACAGAAGAGTTGGGTCCCATCCTTTAACCCCCCTCCCCAAACTATTAGTTATCATTTATATCCTGTTGATGCTACTTAACATGCTACTTAAATACTTACCTGGATGCATGGACAATAGCCACTCCAGGAAAATCACTACGATCTGTTGAAAAATATGCTACCCTGTTGGGAAAATAAAATTTTTGAAGTTTTGGTCATCTTGTTAATTTTAATCAATAATATTTTTGGGAGACACAGTGCTACCTCACTAAAACACGCATCGTTATTGTGTGGTTTGAATACAACCCTTGTCACCATTATTATCTACCTAATAATATTTATGCATACATATAACCCAGCATGTGCCTGGACACTCCCATTATAGCAAGATTGAACTGTACACAGAAATACTGTTTTTACATACATTCCTGAAAAACATGTGTAAAAAAATAATAGGGGAATTCTGTGATATTATTTATGGGCTACCAAAAAATACATACAGTATTATCAAATTATAATTAATACATAAGTAAAGGTATGAAAAATTTGAAAAATTCCCAAATTAAGCAAAAAGTATTTTTGAAATTAGTTAAAAACTCGTGTTATTTTAAAAATTTATCATGTAAAAAGAGTATGAAATTTTATTTTGAAACAGTGTTATTTCAAATTCATGTAAAAAAAATCTATGTAAAAACAGTATTTGGTGTACTATAAATTTTAGCATAAGTATAGCACCTGTATTTAATTAAGATTTGAAGAAGAGGCTGTTTAAAGTCCCTATTAGCCCACCATAGGGGATACTTAATTCGTGCCTGGTAGTATGATTCCAGGGTGCTTCTAGACATTTTCAAATCAAAGTCACAGGAACGAAGAAATAGAACTAAGAAATCCTCATCTAAGTAAAAATAAATACAATTATTATAATCTACATGGTCATAATAAAACTCTCAAGCTCTTTTTTTTTCAACTTCTAAAAATAAAACAAAAATTTAAAGCGAAAAAAGAAATCAATAAGTGCAAATGTAAATGTAAAAAATAATTACCGGTAGGCCTACCAGTATGCAAAAAACTTATTATTGGACATTTTGCACTTGCCTGATTTGCCATAAAATTTTGCTTCTGTTTCCACCCAATGTTTAAATTCTGCCAATAAACTTGCTTGCTTTGAATTTAACTTCAAACGTGGATCGAGAACATCATTACGAACTGGATGTGCCATTAAAATATTATTGCAGCATCCTAAATTCAAAAATTATTAGATTAAGTAACTGTAATAATTTTTCCTTTTTTTCTCTCATAGAAACATACCACTATAATGGATATTGTGATGAGGTAAAAATTATGGAAATAATTATGTCTGCATTTAATGATCCTTCTCCAGAAAATATTTTTTGGCAGGACAGAAAATGTAATGCAAGGTACAAAATACAGCTGGACCTGTGCACATAGTCACATTTCCAATTTTTAATTATGTGTAAAAAAACCTTGGAAAAGGCAGGGAAATTATAATGACGTGATGTTGACAGAACAAACCCAGGCACAGATGTATAACTGTTGCTGTATTTTTTTTTTAGGATGATACCATTGGGATTTCACTAAAGAGAAATGGGGAAGTTTCACTTTTTTTTAACTAGCATTAAAAAAACATACCGTAAATAATTTTTTTTAAAAAAATTAAAAATTACCGGTATTAAATAAGAAAAATGTATTTTGTCTGCAATTGCATTTATTCTATACAATGAATTTTCCAAAATAAAAAAAATCAAGGAAAAAAATTAATTCAAAAAGTTATCAAAGTCACTGTTTATGAGTGAAAGTAATGGTCAAATTTTATGACTTTAATGAGTTTAATTTATATTTATAAAAGTAAACCAATCGTTATATTGAGCGATTTGATTGGAAAATAACAAATTCTAAATTAATATAAACTCAAAATTATGGGACTTCTTAACATTAAATTTGGAATTATTTTTTTGCAAAATTAAATTTTTTTTTTTCATGAGAATTAGATTAATTAATTTTTTAAAAAAATTAGGATTATTTATATGCTAATTTGAATTTTTTTTAAACTATTTTAGAATTTTCTACGCTATTTTAGATATCTTTTCAACTATTTTAGAATTTTTAGTATGTTTTTAAAGTTAATTTTATATTATTTTAGAATTTTTATACTATTTTTGAATTAGTTTTATTCAGATTTAGGACTAATTTGATGTAGAATTCGATTTGTTTTTATGCACATTTAGAATTATTTTTATATTAAAATAAAAAAAAATTATGTCGAACACAAACTACACAAAAAATCTTGAAACAAATTATTATAAAATCCACATAAAAATTAAAATAAGAAAGAAACAATCAAAAATTAGTAGCAAAAACAAAAATAATACCGGTACCCTGTACATTAAATTACAAAAGAAAAAATTTAAACATTTCAACTTAAATAAAAGAGATTGTGCTTCTCGATAACATTTTCTGGCAATTATGCAAAACACAAATTATTAAAATATTTAAAAAAAATATTACAAGGTTAAAAAATTAAAAATAAAAAAAAAGCGCAAAATTCAAAATTTTCAAAAAATGCACTTTTGCAAAATAATAAACTAAACACTTTCTTACAGTACAACATTTAAAATTATTTAAAACTCAAAATGCAAATAGGAATCTTATTAATTAAACAAATAACAAAGAAAAAAACTATTAAATATAAATAAATAAATTGAGTAAAAGTAAAAAAAAAGTATCCCATAACTATCACAATATTCGTCCATTTAAATAAAATCATAAAAATTAAAATATTAATAAAGCACAAAAAATAAATTTTATTAATTAATTTAATTTATGCAATTAATTTTTATTTCTGTTTCTCTAATTTTATTGATGAAACTTTATACCAGTTGACGAATAGTTTCTAAGCCTCGCATGCACATTTTCTGTTGCCACATAATTATGAAAAACACTTGATTTTTCTCCATTTCACAAATGTGGCATATAATTACAATGGAAATGACTCATGTTGGGAAACATTAGTTTAGTTTGCAAAACACTTGAACTTAAGTGAGGTTTAATTTCACCATCAGCACAAGTTCAATAGTAAATGTGGAAAGCAAAAGATGACAGCTAACAATATAAATAGCGAGAACTTATTTTGACTGTCAATAAAACCACAAAAAACAATGAAGAATTTGGTACTGCTCATTTTAAGCGTCGCTCTTCTCAAGGTAAGTACCACTTAACCTAAGTTTTTATTCTGTTTCTCAACGTGGGGCAATTTGGTATAAGTTTAGGGGGTGGGGGAGTAATGTTTTAGCCAAAATTGAAACAAGTTGTTAGAAATCTTATTATTATGTGTTAAAAACGAAATACAGGATTCACCTCGCTAAAGGTGATTCGACCTTGTAACGCTAATTAGGTCACCTTGTTAA
>JAQGAY010002142.1:0-11527 GCA_034698085.1 Polydesmus angustus
CAATTAATTTTCGGTTAATTAATTAATTTTATATGACCACAAAACACAACGCAAACCTCATTAATTAACCGCATTTCTTATTATATTATCTATTAAATGTTTTAATCGTTTTCTGCACTTCACTTCTTGAAAATTTGACATTGTCTCGAATATTGGTGACTATGAATAGCCTACTGTAGTTTCTCTGACCTCAATGCATGCAGCTATTGTGATGAAAGGCGCAGAATTAAAAGCAAAAAAAAAAATGTAAGCCTATGTGACACCAATTAAAATACTTTGTACTGATCAATATAATATGTTTTTTTGTTTCAGAATTTGGTTGACAACTTGTTGTTTTGATATATTTGATATTCGCGTTATTCAACTTATTGGTAAGTTGGCATGGTACGTAGCATCGATCGTTGAAAAGTCCAAATTGATTTTATAAAAATGTACGATTTTTCTGACCATAACAATTTTTGGTGTTAATTAGAAGTGTTTTTGTATAATCCAAAATGGTTTAATTAAAAATAATAATAATCCAACTGCGTCCATTTTCAGATATAAGTTATAACTTCATTCATATCCATAAGGCAGAATCACTACATTGTAGTTTCTGCTCAATCGAATTTCGTAATAAGTGAGTGACCCTCATTGAGCGACAACACTGTCTACTGATGACGTGCTAAGCGATATGTGGGATGAGACCAGCGATGAATGTTTTCTTTTGCTTTTACACGGTGAGATAGCGCCATCAGCTGTGGGTTTGCCTGGACATTTCCATCAGAGCGTTAGATCAGGGAATGAAACACATTATAAAGAGTGACAATTGGTTCCAAAAATACGGAAAAAACATTTTTTCCCTTGGTCACAGAATAACTTTCACATTTTTTTTCCACTAATTGTTATTATAAAGTGTAACTTTTGAGTTCACTGTTCAGAATAACGTATTTTACATTGATAATGATAAAGGAAAAGCCCCTAAAGAAAAAAACTGATAGTTTTATGTAAAATAAAATAATTTTGCGTCGTAGTTTTTATTGAAATTTGTCTTGTTTGTCCGTCAAAATTTAAATTTTTTGAAATTTTCAAACCGCGGTATAGTGGATCCGCGCTGATCGAAACCGTTTTAAGCGAGGTATTACTGTACAGTATTTCTCAACAACCAATGGTAAAAAGTAGTGCTGTTTACATCAATTGGTGAACGCAAATATCAGGTAGTACAAATAGACTAAAAATTGTTTGAATTAACAAGTAGCTTTAAATTGATGAAACATACTTTTGCCCATAAAATCAACAATTTTAATTGTGACGAAAAAATCGGTATCGATCAGTTGTTAGGCCTGGTATCATGTCACCCGTATTCAATTGTAGACTACCATTTAGAATTCTATGAGTACCGGTTATTTAATTACAGTATTACTCAAGATTAAAATCCATTACAGTATTTATATTTGGCGAGGAATTTATTATCAGGAAACAGACAAATTATTTTTTATATAATTATGGCGTTTGTCAAATTTTACATTATTTTGTCGGCTTAAAAATTTAAAAACAGTTCTTATTATATTATTAAATCGGCGGTTAAAGCTTTTTTAAGTAGTACGGGTATCAGAAAAAAATTATATTGCGGTTAAATCATTATACATTCAGTCACTTTAAAAATTTTCTTAAGAAAGACTTTTGGTATTTAAATTCAACTATGGTGCCATGCTTTCCAAAATATTTTGCAGTAAATGGACTTTTCGTTTCCGCAAAATGTTTTTGGAGCTGCATAATGATCTCCAGGTCTCCTTTAAGGATGTATTTGGCAGCATGAAGTTTGAGCTTTAGAAATTCCGTGTGCTCATCTACGTTCCACACTCCAGCAAAGCAATGTTCCGGCGCACAAATGGTGACTTCATCCTCGGGTTAGACGTGATCCACTTTCTGTCTTTTGCTAAGTCTTTTGTAAGTAGTGATCGGACTTGCGCAGGTTGCTATGTTAGACTCCGGTAGCGTAGTCTCCTGACTTTCGACCTCCTCATCTGTGCTTGACCAAAATTGTCCACTTTCAGGTGGCAATATAAATAAGGCCTCAATTTCATCGCAAGTTAAATTTGAAGAACTTTTTTCTTCATTTGAAGATTCATCTTTTTCAAATGGAGCCATTATTAATCTAAAAAGAAATAAAATTGTTTTAGTTGCTTTGAAATCCACGGTCAATACATGCTTGGAATAACATGCACAGATAACCTATGTGCTTTTTGTTTATATTTGCTTTTCTATAATATTTGGTAACAACAGGAAATAATAATAATAATCCGAATGTGTTATTGATAAGTTACTTACCTACCAAAAAAAAAGTTAATGCCAACTTAAAAAATACGTTTAAGCCTAACTATTCGATTATTAAACTATTAAAAGAGAATTTTAGAGTTGTAAAATGCTGCTTTGGTATAAAAACTCGAAAAGCTAAGGTTTGCGCATGCGCAGTTTAGAATACCGTAGCTCTGTGCAGACGGCTTTCACGCCAAAAAATATTACACTTCGTTTTGCACAGTATTTTTCAAAATTTTTAATTAAATAGCTTCTAAAAGTATACTTAAAGAGTTTTTGAATTAAATTAAGCGATTTTTAATTTTTTTTTAAAAAACATTTATGACTATTTAATTTAATTTTAATTTCTGTTTCCACAAGATTATATTACATGCAATAGTGGTGGGCATAAAAATAACATCTATAAAAAGCACGTAAAATTTGAATTATTTTCTATGTTTTGAAGTACCGTATAGTAGTGTCCTTGCTACACATTTAGAGCCCGTTTTGAAACTTTAAACACATCAAAATAAAAAAAAATTGATTAAGAATGAAACGATTGAAGGTACAAAAGAGGAATGCGGTATCTACTGATTCTAGTAAATTGTAAATATTTAAAGTACAGGTAACTAATTTACAATAGATAATACTGGTAGATTGAATTTTATTGAAAGATTTAAGTTGAAAATATAGTACAGTGAAACCTCTCAACGGAGACCATCGTTGGGACCGACTAAAAGTGGTCTTCAATTGGAGGTGGTCTTGAAATAGAGTATTATTTTTTTTAAAAAATAAAATTTTTCTGCTATAAACATTTTAATTTTTTGGCTAAACGTTTTTTAAACATGGATTAAAAACGTTTAACAAACTTTTAACTTTTAACAAACTTTTTTGATAAAATAACTTTTATTAACCTTTAACCTTAACTTGTAAATACTGCGAGAGCGTCTCGTTTAAATATAATTACTAATAATAACTAATTTCGAATTGGATTCAATCGAGATTGGCAAGGTTTCTTTCGATAGCTACATTCCGAAACAAATTAATAGTCATAATATTTAAAACTAAAGTCAAAAGTATTATTATAAGGGCAATTAAAAATTTAAACTTCTTGGACTATGTTCCCTTAAAAGATAGAAACCCAAAAAATATTTTGAAGTGCCCTTATACAATAACACTTTTGACTTTGGTCTTAAATATGACTTTTAATTTGTTTCTGAATGCAGCTATCGAAAAAACCTCGCCAATCTCGATTGACAACTTCGGTGGAAAGAGAGTATTAGAAACGGTAAATAAATATAGAAAAACTATAACAAACTAAAAAAACCCACTAATGATGTGTAGTAGGCTACCTAATCTTGACTCAAGTTAATAAAATAGTACATGTAAAAAACTTTCTTTGCAAAAAAATGCCCATTTCGGGTAAAAAAAAAATTGTTGTACATGTACCCCTAAAATAACGAAAAATTCTCCCAAACATTTTTAAAGTGAAAGGCAAACCTTACCAAAGCTGCAATTTGAGTGAAAATGCCACGTTGACTCCACAAACCAGTGACTATTTTCGGTTTATAGCACTAATTAATCTGAATTAATGCTCCATCGCATTCGATTCTTTAGCCGTTTAATTATCTGCAGTTTTTCCAATACAGTTGGTTTATTCCTATCCCATCGATTCGAAATATTAACACAGAAAATTTGCACAATTTAATCGGGTATAATAATTATCTTCCTCATCATGCGATCTGCATGCTACTTTATACTTATGAGTTTGTTTAACTTCCTCAGTAACAGCTACTATTATAATTATTGTTATTCTTTTTGTTGTTTCTATTTATACTTACATTATTGCAGACTCAATGCAAGCAGTTTCGGTTACTGTAAAACACGCTCAAAACAACTTACTGTTATTAACTGTTTAAAATCAGATCAAAGAAAATTCACGTAATACTCAGGGAAATTCAAAATTATTTCAAAGCAATAAAAGTTTTAATTTATTTGTTTGGTTTTAGCGCAATATTATAACGTTCATGCTCAATCTAGAAAAAATAACAACTTGTTTTCATTAACTTTAAGAAACGCGGATTAAAATAATTTTAACCAGGATCAATTTCAGACTTTGACTCCATTGATCTTAAATAATTTCAGCGTCCGTCAATTTCCTCCGTGACATTAGCAGGCTGGCAGCAACTGTAAATCGTTCAAAACCACGCATACCACAAAACCTTTAAGTTTTCGATATTTTTTTCTTCCGGCCTCTCCCTCTTATCTTCCCCAAATTTTCCAACGGCTGCAGCAGAATTTTGTCCGAGACCCGCGTGGCTTCGCTATAGACGAGGCGGGCAATGTTCCCCTTCAACATGCCGTGAATATTCTTCAAAGGAACCTTGAGAGGTGATCGGTCTCTGCTTTGATAAGCACAAATGGTGCACTTGAATTTCTTACCTATCCCGACCTCGTGCAACTTTTGGTGATTCCAAATTGAAACCAACAAGAACTTTTTGCCGCAAAATTTGCAATCCACCTTCTTCGCATGCATCCTTTTGTGGCTGCGCAAAGTGTTTGCGGTTTGAAAACATTTGCCACAAGTTTCGCAAACGTGATTGCGCTCCTTTACGTGAATCGACCGTTTGCGACACTTCAATTCATCTTTATCGCTCGCACAATGCGCGTTTTTGATATGAGTTTTCAAGAGAATTTCCGCCGCGCAAGTAAACTAACACTGGTCGCATTTCACGCTCTCTTTTGGTACCGGTACTCGGCCATTTGAACCCATCTGATGTTTAGTTGCTAGATGAGCGTTTAGGTTCCCACTTTGGTAGGAGCGAAGATCATACTTTTTTTATGCCAAATACTTCCTCATACCACCATTTTCTTCCTGCTTTCCCACATTTGATTTCTGTTCCTCTTCCGAACATTCGGTATAATCTCGAGTCTTCGTCTTCTTCTACCTTATCTTTGTCCGCCGCCAAACTCTCGCACAATTTTTTCTCGTTTTCGGTACCTATTTGATTAGGAACAACCACATAATAATTATCACTATTACTTAAAGTTTATAGATTAAAATCTCAAAGCATACGTGTCTCATTTTCAATGGTTACTTCTTTTTTAATGTTTTTGACCTGCATGCCCTTGACCAAATCTAAAAATGTTTGGAGTCTCAATTTGACAGCCGCTCTTTTGACAGCGTCCAGCCGGTCCACACTGATCCGCGTTTTCCCTCGGTAGATGAACTCGAGGAGACAGCGCACATCTTCTCTCTGGATTTCTGAACTATCGAAGCAAATGCGTCGACAGTTGGTATTTTGTAACGCACGACAAAATATTTGTAAAACGAAGAAGTGCGCTTTGAAAGGTGTGGAGTCGCCGGCACAAAAAAATTCGAAATCGCTGCCCACGACCGATGCCTTGGCACAGCTGATTACGGTGAGAAGACGCCGAGATTTCTAGGATATCGCCCATTTCCTCATTCAAATTATTGCGGGATTAATATAATTTTATTTTCTACTTATCTTTGAAAGTTGTTTCAATCAAGGTAGGTCTACATCAAGCGAAAATTACCTAACGCAAAACGTTTTCAACTTCACAAAATTATGGTAGGACGGACAACAGCGATGTCAACGCAAACCACGCTTCATTTAACAATAATTGTTCTATTAATATAATTCCTATTTTGAATTAAGGAATTTGAATGTATAGGCCTAAATAACAATAGGATACTATAATAAATTATAATGAGATTTTTTAATTAATTTAAAAAGTCATCGGTAGAATGTATTAATTATAATACGACATTCAAAATGGAGGCGATTGACAGCACTGACAATCCTAATACAGTATCATAATTACGGGCAAAGTTTTTTTATAATTATGTACACGTCATACCATAGTGTTTTTGTAAGTAGTGATCGGACTTGCGCAGGTTGCTATTTCAGGCTGCGATAGCGAGGTCTCCTGACTATCGACCTCCTCATCTGCCGATGTTCAACGACGTCTTCTCGATAACGTGGGCTTTTTGGAAAAGTTATGTGAAACCGCCCAAGAAGAAGTTATTAACCTGATTTATGGTGAAGCGCCTGCACATCATATATCAGCATTAAAAGATAGAATTGATACAAAATAAGCAGCGGGGGAAACAAAAATTAAGATTGTAAGTGTGTTTTTTGGTATTTAAATTTTGTAATATTTGGTATACCAATCAACATTTATCTTTTCTAGAGTTTGATTGGGCTACTTCTTCAATTTAGACTTCAATTGCTGTTTTTATACGCCTCGTTATTTTTTTAATTTCCTGGCTTAAAATGTCGATTTTTTATTCAAAAACGGTGCTGTACACAATAAAATAATATATAAAAATAAAATAGTAGAAATTTCTTTTATTAAAAGTGATTAGTGAACTGAGAGGGAGAGAATCCGAAACGAGAATTCAAAATTATTTTTTAATTTTATTTATAACAAAATTGCAAAATTTCGTGCTGCAAACTTTGTCGCTTGAACGTCTGGCAGCGGTGAAAATAGTCGCCCTAATCGCAACGTCATTTCACGGTCTACCGGATAACAGAATAACCGAATACACTACGGAATGGGAGATAATCGAAGAGAAAGTGGAAAGCAACGCCTCGGATCTTTCATTGCCTGAACCATGTAAGAAGGAACTGCCGGACGTTATTCTGCCGATTGGAATGGAGATCATCACATGGTGTCAGTATCATAATTTAGACAGTTATCCATTTAATTTCTTAGACAACTTGTTACCTCTACAATTTTGTTGGACGATGCACGGAGCCATCGATTATGCGAAAACGGCTGCGTTAATTGTGAAATACGAGAGATTGGGCGATGCCTCACCTGCTTAGAAAACGAAGCGCGGAATTTGATTGAATTGATACCCAACCATCGCATATACATAAGTACATTTCTGAGGCGGTACGTTATAAGATTATGGATCGCCGCATCTTGGTATCCTACTTTACTTGCACTTTAAGCGGCGATGAGGGTCTGTTGACCATACTTTTTCAAGCATATTATCCCATATATGCACTTGCCAACGGAGTCAACTAATCAATACTTATTCAGAGTTGTTTTATTAGGAAGTCCTGGAGCGACGTGCGAGTATTTCTATCAAAAAGTAAGCCAAGAAAATGAAGACCAGGTTTTTCAAGAATAGAAAATGCTAGACGATGTCGATCGGTAAGCTCCTACATGCAGGTTGATATTTCATTTGTCGTGCATGGATGACAAGTTATTTGCAGAGTGCAGTGCTGATGTACTAGTATGTTTGTTACGTTGGCCCATTCAATCCTTATTCTTGGAAGCGGCAAAGCCGGCGTGGCATTTTATGGACAGCCGCAAATGTGCCGAGGTATTGGATAAGGCAATTTTTAGAATCGTCGAAGGTTATAAAAATTGCGACTACGCCCAGTTGTTTAAGGAGTTGTGGCGCTTAAGTCCGGCTGAGCATAAACAACATTTTCTCAATGAGATTGACTATTTGGACGACTTATTTGAGACCAAACGAACAGAATTTATTCGATTGTGTTTGCACCAAGCGCCTTCGCATCAGCTCAGAGAATTAGTAGAGAGTAGATAGGATGAAATAAAGCTATTGTTGACGGATGAGAAGGTAATTTCTGACGTAATATTGATGGAATGTAAACAAACAGCGGCGTTGATTAGCTCGAATGATAAAGAAGATTAGGAGAAACGATTGAGGAGCCAATATCTCAGTCGACTGGTAGACATGGTGATGGAAAACAGAATCAAAAGCAGAGAGAAATAGTAGGTCACTGTAATTGATATTCAATTGCCGAAATATTTGTAGCTTCCTATTAATTAATTTTTTTTTAAAACTTAAAGAGTCAAAAGCAGACTGAAATAGTAGGTCACTGTATTTTATATTCAATTGCCAAAATATTTGTAGCTACCTACTAATTAATTTTTTTTTTTTTAAAATTAATGAGTTTGATTGACAACCTCGACGTGATTAATTTCTATTTTAGAATCCACGTATAGAATTATTATTGTTTTCTAACGCTTAAAGGCATAAATGCGTTGTTACTAATGTTAGACATTTGTAATTGCAGATACCGAATAAATAAGGAAATCTGAAAAGTAGTCGAGTCAAACAAGTTACGTAAAATGTAAACACTCACTAAGAAATAGTGACCAGTTTTGGTTTATAATTGAATGATAGAGTTTAGTAATCATTTTTTGTGAGTTTGATTAACAATTATACTGTGGTTGACAGCTAAACTATCAGAAATTTTTAATCAATGTTCCATAGTTTAGTAAGCGAATTTACAGTTTAGTTGTCGAATTTTTTAGCTTAGTTAAAAATTTTTGTTTACAAAATTTGTTTGCGCACTGTAGCCTTCAAGCGTGAGCGCGAGTACGCATTGACACGTGTCGACTGGGTTGGGGAGGTCATATGCCATATTGTTTTTTGTTAAATCGAAGATGTTGCCGAATGTAAATAAATGCATTTTAATTAACATTTGACTGATTTATTTATTATTTAAAAAGTGCGTCCTCCGTGGCACACCCTATATATGTAATTGTTTCTTTCCAAAATTGGAAAGAAGGGCACACATCAGACGGTGGCAATAATCTTTTTTTTAATAGCTTTTAAATTCTGTTTGCCTTTACCTCTTCGACCATGCATGGTCGCAGCTTTACCTTCTCACCTTCTGTGCATCCACATAAAAATTAAAGGTGAAAATTACCACCAAAAATACCAAAACACCCTCAAGTCATTAAAAAAAATACAAAAAAAAACTGAAACTCTATTTAACTTTCTCAATTGTCACCTGAATTGCACTCATTTTACTCAGCTAATTCTCCTTTTTCTGTACATACCACTCATTAAAAGTTTCTAATCAATACATTTTTATTGTTAAATTAATAATAATTTTATTCAACTTTGATTTCGTTAACCAATGAGCAACTGCCAATTTTAAGGATTGGGGAAAGTTTCTATATTTGACCGCTACGTTGAGGTCAGCCGTGAGTGTGGTTCTATTTAGATTCTTAGAGCAAGCTTTCCTACAGCAGCTGCTCGCATGCAGTAATTGCCCACTTCTATAGGGCAGCATTTTGTTACGGTAATACATATAAATTAATTAAATCATTTACATTCTACATCATAATGGAGGCGTTAAATGAAAATTAAAGTAGATTTTACACTAATAAAAAGCAAACGATGTGCCAAAGGTTTTCCACGCATCCCCAAATTGAGTTTGGGTATACTGTAGCTGTTAATTCAAGAACTATTTTGTCTTATTTAGACAGTTTTTAAGAAGTTCCTCTTTCTAAAATGCATTTTTTATTATTATTTAATCGGGCAATTATTTTAAAAGTTGTGAGATGAGTAGAAATATAAGAAAACGAAATCAACAACACCTCATTGCGTTCTTCACTCTCACGGGTGAAGCGCATCGCATGAATAGCTTTTTTCCATCAACGCACCCGCGAGGTACTTCTGTTAATAGAGTGTTATTTGATGGTGCGCTAGAGAATTGCGGCGCGGCGATGTGCGAGTATTGGTTTAAAAAATTAAGCCCAGGAGAAAAGGAGCGAGTTTTGGAAGAAAACGCGTCGCGGATGAAGGCGGGTAGATGGTCCGACGGTTCTACTTAGGTAATTGTATTATTTGTCGCTTTTGAACAAGGAGCAACGGGGACGTTTGTTTCGAAAATGTACTCTGGCTTTACTTTCGCGTTTGTTACGTTGGCCCACGCAAGCCTTGTTCGTGGAAGCGGCGCGGGGTGGCTGGCAGTTGCTGGACGAAGAAAATTGCGCTCGAACGTTGGAAAACATCGTCGATAGAATTCGGAATGGTTTTCGAGATTACTTCCCGTTGTTTTGGGAGTGTTGGCGCTTAATCTCGGCTGAGTATACACGCCATTTTCTTAATAACGTGTTCCGTTTGGAACTCTTACTGGCGATCGAGGAAGAAGAATTTCGCCAATTGGTTGTGAAGCATTCGTCGTCGCAACAGTTGAGAGAATAATTAGTAGCGAATAGACGTTACGGAATCGTGTTCGTGGGTGAGAGCGCCATTTCTGAGGCAGCGTCGATGGAATGTAAACAAACAGCCGCGTTGAGTAGCGAAAATGACGAAGAAGATGAGGAGAAGCGGTTGAGGAGCCAATACCTAAGTCAACTAGTACTGGTGATGGCGAAAAGGAGAGCTAAATGAAAAATATAGATGTGTGTGTGTGTGTTTGATATTATTGTATTAATCAATAATTTTATTTTTTTGATTAGAGCTTTTTTTTTTGGGGCACCTCGCTAGACCATAGCCCCCTGACCAGACAAACACCGATGTAATTTGTTTCCTTAAGTTTAATTTTTTAAAGGATAGAAAAAAATTATGCAGTACAGTATACAGTAACTGTATAAATTATAATATAATTATAATGCTTTTATTCTCTCTTTTTCTTTTATAAAGCCTTAGGTTCGGCCCTTAAACTTGAATAATTAATGTTCACTAAAAAAAAGTGTTTGAATGGATTGGAAATTGGAATAAAATGTTTTTAAAAAAAAACTAAAAATTTAATTTGTTCAATTTCAATTAATTCAATTTCTGTACTAATGTTGTTGATTTCCAGTTAAGGACATTTGGCAAAGTAGTCGAATCCAACCAGCAACGTAAAATGTAAGTACCTACGCTCTAAGAAATAGTAATCAATTTTAAAAATAATAGCCTATTAAATGATAAAAAGATTAGTACTGTAATCAATTTTTTGAGTATAATGAACAAATATTTTGAAATTATAGTAAGAATTTGATAGTTTAGCTGTCGATTATTGGAGCTTTGTCAATGAGATTGTGAATCAATGTCTTATTTTTTGAGCTTAGTTAAAAGTTTTTGTTTACAAAATTTGTTTGCGCAATGCATAGGTGCAATTTTTCTTTATTGTTTGATCTTGAAATTAATTGCTTATCGATAAAAAAAGTTACTATACAGATAGATAAAAATCGATTAAAATAGAGCACTATAAGATTATAAATTTATGTCAAATTTCCTATGAAAAATAATGATTTCAACATGTAAGTGCATCATAATACAATTGAGCAATAATGATTACAAATTTGGCTCACCTGCCTAAAATTTCTTAAATTTTCAAACAGTTGGTTTTTATCCATGTGATCAACAAATAGTGTTACATTTTTCTCTAAAAGTGAAAGCCACTACAAATTAAATTACGAGTATAATTATAGCTATAACATTGGTTAATTCATAAAAATTTTG